>JAFBJT010015972.1:24323-86221 GCA_016785325.1 Chascanopsetta lugubris | reverse complement strand
TGGACAGTGGGTCGTGAGTATTGGGGGGTGGGGTGGGGTGGGGTGGGGGGTGGGGGGGGGTGCTGGTGGCGGCCCTGGTGGTCCGATCCAACAGACAAATTGCTAAAGATGCTGGTTCTGACTTGAAGGTCGACAGGATACACAGTGTGTTGCGGTTTGTTGAGGTCGGGGCTGTTTTGGCCGGAAAAGGGGGACCAACGCAATTATTAGGCTGACGGGCATAATGTCATGCGTCAGCACTGTCTATACTGTATATATCCAGTACAGGAGAGAACGGGGGATGGTCGACCGGCAGCCTTCCATCCGGCCAGCCCCCTATATATGCTCTCATGGAGCTCCAGAATACCCAACTTAAACTTCAAAGAGCATATTTGGGAGGGCAAAAGTTTGGATCTCATCGATCGCATTCACGGGACTAATAATGTACTAGTACTACTGCTTTATGGAAGCACGCGTTTCATGTCGTTTACATGATTTGACTTATTACCGAGTATTACACAGTAGGCGGGACGGACGTGGTGAAAAATGAAGAGCAATCGATGCCACAAAAAGCCTCACACCCAGGAAGCGTAGGACAGGGAGGGAGAAACGAACAACAACAAAGCGAACACCACTTGCTGGCAAACATGTGAAATAACACACATGTTGCACACAGCCTAAAGGTCTGCTGACGGAGCTTTCCCAGCATGCTTTGGGGCAGTTTCCTGTGTGTGATGTTGCTCTTTGTTCTCACGAGCGCTATTCTTGGCGAAGGATGAAGACGTGTACCGGCAGCGCGCGCTGTGGCCAGCCCAACGTGGCCGTGCCTGCTGTCGGCCATCTTTGGTCACAGACAGGAAGAGATGGGTCAGGGTTTAGGGTTCGAGGAGCGTTCCATCCCAGAGATAGCTGCTCAGCACTGGCTACGTTTGAGACACTCCCCATTGTGAATCACCCCAAGTGTCATGTTCAAGCATTGTTGTGTGTTGAGGAGGAAGATGCTGAAAAGGGAGGGGGGGGGGTTGTGAGATGATTGATTGTCAGAATCCTCTTGAAGGTCAAGGTCATTTTATTTTATTTTATTTTCTATACAGCGTCAGATCAGAATAGACGTAATTTCCTGTTACCTTTCCTATAGAACACCTTGTTTTTGTCTTAAACAAACTTAAAAGCCTCAAATCAGTTATCTTATTTACATGATCACGCTGTATCATTCGCTGATGCTCAGTGCGCACACCCACGCACGCACGCACACACACACACACACCCACACACACTCACACACACACACACTTGTGCATACACAGAGTGCGCGTCTTAAATGGTGTCTCATGTTTGTGTCCACTTTATCGCTCCTTTTGACTTTACTCTCATCTGATTTAATGCGCGTTATTGCCGTTATAATCCTTTTTGTCACTAAATACGAACCTCGCCTGAGAAAGAGGTCATTGATCATTTGTGCTAGTGTTGTTTATACTTTATATTTGTGTTTACTGTTGTTTGTCTTTCAGAAGCTGTGTGTGCCGTGTATCCATGTATGTGACTGCATTACTGTGTGCTCATCATTAAAGGCCATTAAAACTGTCCGCTGACTCCCATGCTCTCTGACCAGAGCCCTGTAGCGGTGGATACACATTCCTACCAGCTGTTTCCGGGTTAAATCCCATCACTCCCTGTAATTTGTCTCGTACTTCAGAGGAATCAAAGCCAACCTTTGAAATCTTTGCCATCAAAACATCGAACAAAAAAACTCACCAGTTGCCAGTGATGGATTGCTGGAAATCCTCTCCCAACATATTCATGTTCATGGATTTGTCTGTGGCAAGTTCCTCCAGAACAGCCACCGTGCACTTCTTAAAAAAACCCCGCATTGGTAAATGGCTCGTTGTGCTTGTGCTTTGAAAAAGGGCAAATAGCACAAATAGAAAGCCCCAAGAATGGGCATAATAGGTCCCCTTGAAACAAAAGCACAATGTGAAGACCAATTAAACCACCGGTTATTTTTAGCAGACCAACAGAAAAGCACAAAATGAGAACATGCACCTGTCAACTCAAACCGTAAAACAATACGAAAATTAGAAAATACAACCGGGAGGCGCCATGTCGACAGTTAAATGCCACGATCGCACAACTGGCAGTTAGTATTTATGAGTAGCTGCATGAATGTCACTTGGCTGTAACTCCAAACTGAAAAGAAGCCTTCACCAGCATTCTACAACCACAGCTCACATTCAAAGAACCTTCAAGCTGCAGGACATCTTGGAGTAGCAGCCGCAGTGGACGGCTCATGTCCCTTCAGGCAAAGAGAGGACGGCTCAGGGGGTCCTTCGCTCCCCCACAGCCATTAGACTTTGCAACACCTTTGCTGTGGACAGTTGCCCCCTGACTAAATATGAGTTGACCCATAAGTGGACTTGACTCTATGTAAACATCTTTGAAATGCCAGGTAAATATGGTGCGGTATAACTTTTAATTAAAAAAACAACAACTCCACCGCTGCAATGAGGGTGAATCCTGTGTTACGTGATCTGTTTGTTTGTCCTCCAAACAGATGAAAACAGGCTGAAGCGATGGGCCCCTTTGTGAGCAAATGTCTTCACTATGCGTTGGCAAAGGTAAATGAATCCTCCACTGCATGTCGACTGTAGCAGATTGTTTTCTCTCGTATCAAATTGTCCAACACTTGCAGTTCTAGGCAAGTCGAGACTGTACTGATTCCACACGAGGGTGAAAATAAACATCACACTGGAATGGCTGAGGGACATTGTTTATAATTAGTTCCCACTTGTGTCATGGTGGTGTTTTGTCTTTGTGTTGACTTTGCTCTTTTGTTAGTTTGCGCTAAGGCATGAGGTGAAGAAGAGCGGAACTCGCCAATCTGCTTCATCACAAGATAATATGTATCAAAATGAAGAAATGGTACATAATCCAGATATTTCTCCCAATGTTTGCGGCACCAAAAAACCTTTACATGCAAGCTTACCAATGGACAATTGGATCTACCAGTATTTTTATTATAGATAATAATTTACCCCAAAAAAACTTTTTTTAGCTTATATTTTATGGTAAATGGTGAATTATTGAAAACTGCCCCCTGTACACACACTGAACAATGACTCACACCGGGGCGTTAAATTCATTATGACATCATTTCTCAAATGTGTCCTCATGTACTTCATGACTCGGAATGGAACTGTAGTATTCGATATTCCACCTTATTGCCCCATCTCACACAGCTGACAGCTACTCAGGTGTCAGCAGCCAGTTGTGACATACTGGCTTGGATTAGCAGCCCCTGTTGCCATGACGCTGTGACCGGCCTAAAATAGAGAGAGGGGGACACTCAAGACAGCAACAACTAGCCGCTACGTGCAGACACCAGACCGCATAAACAGCAGAGCAAAGCCTGACCGAGGCAGTTGGGAGTGAAAGCGCGGCTGAGGGACATCGTAGGGACGGGACGGATGCAGACGCCAGACCTGACCGCTTGACGGCACCGGGAGATTTCACCAACACTTGAAACGTTCTCTCAAAGACCCGACATCAAGTGGGCCTGCATGTGAAAGTAGTGAAGCCCAAGATAAGAGACAGGGAGACTAGAAGAGACGGCAGCAAACACATGAAGGCTGAGACACTTGGGTCTACAGGCCGAGACTGAGAGAGACAAACATGGCACAAATCACTGCCGAAGGTAAGAGACAGAGTTTCCAATTGAATAGATGCAGTGTAATGACGATTATCAGTTTAGTTTGTTCATCATCTCTGGTCCGAGGCACCAAACAGGGTGACCGTGGTTCAGAAGGTGGAGTGGGTCGTCAACCGACCGGAGAGTTTGCCGGCTCTCCTCCCTTCCATTTGCCAAATTGTCCGGTGACAAGACACCGAAGTCAAACTGTTAGGAATTCTTGAATGTAGTGTGTTACCAAAAGTGCTGCGCATGGATGCAAAAAATTGATGGAAAAGTGCATTATAAACGAGAAGCAATAAAAGCAGTGACAACTTTATTCCTGTCAGACTCGTTGAACAGTCTTATTGAGCGGGAAAATTGAATATGGGGAACCCCAACAGTTCCTAAACACTGACTATTGTGGGTTTTCTGAAACTTTTTGTAAGGTTATAGGACAATATAAAAGCTCGACTATCTCAAAGGTTAATAATCTTTGCCCGAAGAGCACAGACCGCTTTGTCAAGGTCATGTTTTTATTGCTTGGGCATGTTGGTCAACATCTTGCTCGGGGCTTTCAAGTCTTGCATATTTGCCATTTGTGACATATGGACTTCAGCCACTTGACACGCTCACACGCAAGATCTTGCATTTGTCATGCTTGAAAAAAGTTATGGGTGTAAAGTTGACCTACCAAGCTGTCCAGCCATTTAGAGCTGTTGGTAATCAGATTCACCCAGTGGCACGTCCCCAACAGATTTAGTCTCGGTCTAAACTTCTGATAAACCTTGAGAGCCTCGCTCGTGGGCTGCTCAGCCGTCCCAGCAGAGGGTTTGTACGTGAGGCTGAACGGGAATAGAAATAGAATAGAAGGCCTTTGTTGTCTGTTTCGTTTGAGTTAGGAATGCGGCTACAGTTGGTGCAAATAGTTCAACAATAGTACTAAAAACAGAATGAACAGGTGCAAAGTGGCAGCACAGAAATAAAACAATAGCAGCATTGACATGTAGACAAAAGCAGCATTGTGCTTTAACCGTCGTAACATAGTATTATAAATACAGCAACATTTTTTTTAAACATAGCAGCAGTGTACCATAAAAACAGAGTACTACTAATAACATACAGTGAAATGAGTTTTATGAGTTGATATCACATAGAGTGAGGAGATGACAGGTAGTATGTGGGGCAGTATCTGGTGTGGATTACTGGTGGAGGACAGTATCTGAAATGTGGCCGTGTAACAGGCTGTGAATTGTTTACAAGTGCTGCAGGTGTCAGCTGTGCAAGCGCCAGGCTGACTCAGTTTTCAAATGGCTTTGGTTGCATGTACAAAATGCTTGATCTGCAGCACAGGAGTTGGTTATCTGATATGAAGGAGCTACATATGCTGTGTTTGTTCTTTTGGACCGATGACGGAACTGGCAAAATGTCTTACACAGACTCCAACATTCATATAAGCGGTTACAGTGACACTAGAACAGTCAGACGTCCATTCGCACCAGAGAGTTTACAGCAAACAGCCGGAGCTATTTAAAAACCTACTGTCTCTAATGTCCTTCATCTGCGCTGAACAACAAATGGATTGACAGGATCGGGTCTAAAAATAAGACCCCGGGGACATGCAATTGGTATGTTGGAGAACTAGGTCAACAAGAGTAGACAGTACTGTGTTCCCGTCAAAAGTTCTTGAGAACCAGCGATCGTGGTGTGCTATTATCAAACCACTCACTAATGCAAAGGCTCTAAGTTCAATTCTGTGAACCATCACAACAGTTCTCCAACTTCCTTTGGACTCATTACAAACATTAATGTTCGTGTGGGTCCATTTTTTCATTGACAGAACAGCTACAAAAAGCTAAGTTAGAAAACGCCTCGCAGACGATGGCGATTTTGATGGAAATCAAAGTTGCTGTCGCATAAAAGAGGAAATTGTGTGAAAACCTCACCGAGCTGCGGTAAACACAGCCCATGAGACCGTGCCAGCTATGACACAAACAAATACAGACAGTGGACATTCTATTCACGTTTCCAGCGCTCACTTGGCCGCATACCATTCCCAGGGCTGTATGGGCCCAGAGAGCTTGACCTTTCTAACCCCCAGCTTGGGGTTGAGGACCCCCTGTGCAGGACACTGGACAGTGATTGACTGTGTTTACTGTAACCGGCCTGACACACTGGCAGAGCGTCTAGTCAGCACTGAAACACAAGTCAGCCAAACAAGACATGTTTACTGTTGTTTCTTTACCACCCACTGCCATATTTCATTACATCTGTGGTATGAAATATGATGTGTCGGCAAGTTTAACCAATTCCAAAACCGGGTCATCGCGTTGAAACGAGAATCCTTGTTTACGCTCCACAAATCAGTATTCCTCCATTAGTTCACTTTACCGTGGCTGCTTGCATAGATCTCATTGGTCCTGATATATCTGTGGCCCAGGCAAGTGGAGGGGAACTTTATAGGCAAACGGCAGCTGCTTAGATTGTGGACCTTTGTATATTAGCTTACAGGTGCTAACAGATGTTGACGCCACATACGACTACTTGTCTTATGATAACCCATTTCTTCTTTGTCTGCGCAGAGATCTCCTCTGTGCAAAACCTGCGTCTTTGTGACCGTGTGATCAGAGAGCTAATGAACCTAGCGTTCAATAACATCTTACTCAAACTGCATCACGCTGTCATGAGTAAATCTGTATATCTAGACTCGAGTTTGGTTCCTCTTTGAGATACATCTCTAAATAAAGCTGGCCTTGCTGAGACCCACAAGTACTCACCACAGCTTGCACTTCTCTCGCCTGGGTCAGAAACTCCGAGGCATTTCCCAAGAATTACAATCAACGAGGTGGACGAGAGGGTTTGCCTCATCGCGGAGAAGGTTTACGCCTCGGCCCTGAAGGAGGAAAACACCAAAGATGCCATGGCGCTGTTCACCGTCCCTGAGGACTGTCCCATCGGTCTGCATGAGACCAGAGAGTGGGCCCTCCAAAGGGAGCTGGCCGAGCAGCAGTCCCAAGAGTGCACGAAGAAGTAGGTGACGGAAATATGTCCGATAGGATGCGACTCACCTGTCTTGCGTGTCATATGGGTCACACACACTACTTGTACTTTTATGCCTATATTACCAGGAAGAAGAGCTTCATGATGAAGCGCTCACAGGCGCTATCTTTACAGATACCGGTCGGCGGTGACTGGATGACTTTGGCCTCCCCACTGCTCTCACCGGTCACAGTTGAGCCACAGAGCTTCCCGGACTTCCAGAGAGTTACCATCAGTGGAGATTACTGTGCTGGGGTAAGCTTGTTCATTCACATCCACACAAATGCGAGAGATGCTTCACCAATTGAGCAGTGGACACTCGTCTGACAAGATAGTTTAAGGACACAGTTAAGTTTTAGAACCAAAAAAGTCAAAGAAGCCCTGAATTAAAGACTTTTTTTCACCACTACTCCAGATCACGGTTGAGGATTATGAGCAAGCGTCCAAGAGTCTCCTTAAGGCCCTGCTCATCAGAGAGAAGTACTCAAGACTGGCCTACCACCGTTTTCCCAGGATCACTGCTCGCTTCCTCCGGGATGCCGAAAATAAGAAGTGGCGTGAGGAAGATGAAGTCTTGCCTGGTGAGTACAAACTTCGCGATTGACGTCACGCCACCATTCTACTGTGTATTCTCGACGCACAAACCAAAGATAGGTCGTTTTCTTCGGCTCAACTGGAAATAACTTTTACATCCAACACTTTATTCGCGTGAGGAGGGAAAACATGGAGGAGAAGAAATGTTAGGAGGGTGTGTGGATTGAACTCAATGTTACCGAAACTGAAACAGAGAAACAAACTCTGATGACGGCAATGAATAAATACCCTGTTAAGACCCATTATTAATCAGAGTTTTTACTGTGTAGTTTGCTCTTGCAAGTTTTTACGGGATCACAAACTATATCTTTAACATCCATCAACAGCTCAGCGTGGCTATTTGTAGAGTTGTGAAGTTTATGAGCTTCGGTCAGACTATTTCTGACCACCGATAACGAGGAAAGACAGAAGCCAAGAACGATCCACCACACAATGACGGACAGACTGAAGATTTGCCCCTTGGACGTAATAAAAACAAACATTTCTTGAATTTACCCTGTGGGGTTGAATAAAGTATCCATCTATCTTTCGACATAAAACCAATAGTGTGACATCCGTAAATAACAAAGACAGAACTTGAATGAATGGATAAAGAAAAAAAAAAGATTTTAACATGAATGTATATACATGACATTTAAGGGGTTTAGGTGGCAAAACATTGTTTTCACTTGTGCTTTGTCTTAAAATGTGAATATTCACATCAGACAATAGCAGTGATTTAGTTCTTACTATCACTCCTTGGGATTGTTCAAAGCCCATGCATTACATCCCATAGTCTATACAGTTATTCCACAATATATATAACAAGTATTGGGGGTCACGTAGAAAACTCAGAGGTTACAACAAACATGTTGTTGTGGAATGTTTAATCAAGCTGTTGAAAAGATCTTTGAAGGAGCCTTCAATAAGCAGTATCCTCAATACCATCCAAAATGATGAATTCATCTCATCTTCATCTTTTATTATTCTTATATTGTTTTTCTGTTTCACTCATCGTTTATGTACAACACTTTGTCCAGCTGTGGCTGTTTTATAAGCGCTTTATAAATAAAGTCGAGTTGAGGTAATCATCTCATTATGAAGATTTATTGTGGAGCAGAGTTGATCAAAACCACAGTGACCTCAAAGAGTCTTGAACTATTTCCCAAAGGTTAAAGATGCTGTTTGTGCTCATGTCACTCAGTCCAGTTTCAAAACATTCTTTCATCGTACTTTCATTGTGTGGAGACCTCTGGCCCTTCCCTCATGAAGGCGAGGACCCATTTTCAATGGAGGGTATTCCAGAGGACCTCAACTACGAGCTGCAGATGAAGGACGGCATCGTCCACGTTTACGACAACGCAGATGCCCTGAAACCACGGCAACTCCACAACCTCCCTTACCCCGACCTCGAGACCTTCGCTATCGACCTGAGCCACGTCCTTGCTATGATAGCCGATGGTCCCACGTGAGAACTCATTTACTTTGCACATTTCTACCAATAATGAATGGAGTAGGATTGTACTCCGTATTCACAACAATTCCTTTCTCTGTCCATATCTAAATACACACAGCGTTAACTTGAAAAGCACAAGGTGATATTTCTTCATTCGTAGTATTTGTTTTCACTGGTTTTCTTTTGTCCTACCGCAAAGGAAAACATACTGCCACAGGCGACTGAACTTCCTGGCCTCTAAATTCCACCTCCATGAAATGCTGAATGAAATGGCCGAGCTGAAAGAGCTGAAAAGTGTCCCGCACAGAGATTTCTACAATGTCCGAAAGGTCGGCTCGTAGTTTTATCTGTAGCTCTCCTATTCAAACCTTAACAATGCTATTTAGTTGATACAATCCTTGTTTGCTTTTTGCCCAACACAGGTGGACACACACATACATGCCGCTGCTTGCATGAACCAGAAGCATCTGTTGAAATTCATTAAAACCACTTATCGTACGGAGGCGGATCGGGTGGTTCTGGAGAAAGGCAGTCAGAAAATCACTCTGAAGGAAGTCTTCAATAAGCTCCACATGGACCCTTACAACCTGACGGTGGACTCGCTGGACGTGCACGCTGTGAGAGACCTTTGAAATATTCAGTGTTTTCACTCTCCTGCAGCCACTGTCCGGTTTTCCTTGGACCATTTGCAGAAGTATACAAATCTGACAATTGAATTGTTGCTTTGAAAAGGACAGCACGATTCAGTGACAGGATGATTGACACCAGGAAGAAATGATGGGTGTTCATGCTTTTCACACAGTGTTGCCCAAACATGTCAAGTTCCACGGAAGGTCCTTCCGGTGTGACAAAAAAAAATAAAATAAATCAGCGCAATCTCGAGTGACCGTTGATAAGATTCACCCTTTTCTCACCCCTGTCTCTCCTAGGGAAGACAAACATTTCATCGATTTGACAAGTTCAACTCCAAGTACAACCCTGTGGGAGCCAGTGAACTGAGAGAGATCTTCCTGAAATCAGACAACTACATCCAGGGAGAATACTTTGCACGTCTCATCAAGGTATGAGATTTGACCACATCAAGGTTCTGCGCACAGGTGTTTTCATTCATCTGGTCTGAATGGATTTTGGGCTCAGATCAAACTGTCAACCAACGAGGTCACCAAGAATCAGGCCGACATCAAAAGTCAAAACAATAACTTTCTGGAGTCTGAGGATCCAGTTCAGAATAGGGCAGAGAGAGTGCTGTGACTAACAGATCTTGGTATTCAACTTGATAACTCGTCACTTAGGCTTACAAAGGCCTCAGAAACTATATTATGGTTGTTGTTGTTGTTATTATTATTATTATTAATAATATAAAAACAACAACAATAATAAAGGGAAAGCTCAAGTCGGTCACAGGAGGCTACCGGACACAGCTGGGCTTGTTTTGGGCTCCATCCTCACATGTAAACACGAAGCATGGCAGAATCACGCACAGGAAACAGAGGCATTTCAAAATAAAAGCATATTTTGGCTATTTTCTTCTAGCTTCGTGTACAAAACTCCGTGTGCCACGGGCCGTGAAACGCCCAGGTCTGTGTGAAAGTATTGTTATGTGTATTCAAAAAAAAATGTATTTATCAGGACACATGACAGACATCCTGTGGTTTGATGTTTCAGGAAGTGGCCACAGAGCTGGAGGAGAGTAAGTACCAACATGCCGAGCCTCGTCTCTCCATTTACGGACGCTCTGCCAGTGAGTGGCAGAACCTGGCTTCATGGTTCATCCGACACAAGGTTCACTCACCCAACATGAGATGGATGATCCAAGTTCCCAGGATCTAGTGAGTTGACTAGCACACACATTACTCACATACGATATGATATGACACACAGATCACTTTATTCATCGCTGGAGGGAAATGAGGTTGTCGCAGCAGCGCGGTAAAGACAGGAACAGGAACAAACAAGAAGCAGGACCACGTAGATGACGTACACAGCAATAGTGTGTTTTATCCACAGCAACAGTGAATAAGTAAATCCGCCTCCCACTGTGAAATTGAAAGTGACATGAATAGGTCTGTTTGTCATGTCCCGACATAAGTCGTACACATTCGACATCTACACGTTAGTGTTACTGAAGCTCTGGCTCTATATGAGGAAAAAAGGCAGGGTAACATGTTACTAACTCAGATAAGATTCAACACTGCGCCTTTTTAGATAAGACACCATTTCAAATTGTTTTGTCTCTCAGCGACATTTTCAGGTCAAAGAAACTGGTGCCCAACTACGCCAAGATGCTGGAGAACATCTTCCAACCCCTCTTTGAGGCAACAGTCAATCCACAGAGGCACAAAGAAATCCATGTTTTCTTAAAATACGTGAGTCATACCCTGATGATGGGTTTCAGGTGGATCGCCAGCTTTTTTTCTGTTTTGATAGAAAAAACAGTCAACGCTGACTCGGTGTTTGTGTTTCGGCAGGTGACGGGATTTGATAGTGTAGATGATGAGTCCAAACACAGTGACCACATTTTCTCATACAAAAGCCCAAAGCCTGAGGCGTGGACAACTGACAACAACCCGCCGTACACATACTACTTGTTCTACATGTATGCCAACATCATGGTGCTCAACAACTTGCGCAAGTAAGTCCTGAGTGAGTGTGTGTGTGTGTGTGTGTGTGTGTGTGTGTGTGTGTGGATCAACTGAGTTTTCACAGTAGTTTACTGACATTATAACTCACACCCACTCTCATGCACTTATTCTGCAGACTTGTTCCAAACATTTCCATTTGGGCCTTCACATGTTGATGATATTCAAATTCTCAATAGTATGATTTTTTTTTTTATATCAATTTCAAAATAAGAGGTTCAGTGAAATTCTGACATCACAACGATGAAGAAACCACAACGGCAGCCGTAGAGGAGTTTCTCTAGGTTTTCTCACTTTATACGGTCTTATTCTGTTTATCTAAAACAGTCGAGAAAATACCAAAGAGCTCAGATCACTGTCTGCTGCAGCGAAGCTGAGGACTATATCAATCCAATAGCTACAGCTTCCTTTGTAAACGATTGCAGAGGACTAAAGTTGGATAATTATTCGGAGCTCTGCGATACAGCGTCGCCGTGACTTGTCCACTAAATGACTCTTACGAACGAATTTGCGCGCACAACGCAAGCATCAATCCACAAAAACCTTGATCCAACTTGCGATAGGAATCCATGATTCACCACCCGTCTTACCGTCTGCGTCACGCCGTACCGTTGTTCCTCCTCTCGCAGGGAACGAGGACTCAACACTTTCCAGTTCCGCCCCCACTGTGGCGAGGCTGGTTCCATCACCCACCTCGTCTCTGCGTTCCTCACGGCCGATAACATCTCCCATGGACTCAACCTCAAGAAGGTGCGGCCCCCGACAGACCTCCGTTTGTTTCGCTGTAACGGTTTGAGAGGACGAGAGGAGTTGCGCCAGACCGTCGTTTACTGTCTTTTGCCGTCTCCGCCCTCCGTCTCCTCGTCCTCCAGAGTCCAGTGTTGCAGTACCTGTACTACCTGGCCCAGGTCCCCATCGCCATGTCCCCGCTGAGCAACAACAGCCTGTTCCTGCAGTACTCCAAGAACCCACTGCGCGAGTTCCTCCACAAAGGCCTGTGTGTGTCACTGTCCACAGACGACCCCATGCAGTTTCACTACACCAAGGTCAGAGGATGAAAGGATATCCATTCTTTGAAGGGGACCTATCAACTTATCTGCGGTCCTCGTGACAACACGTTGATGTTTTTGCGTCGGGAGCTGTCGGCTCAGCCTGCTTAGAGGGCGGCACTAACGCACGCGTTCAGCCAATCTGGGATCTCCCAGAGCTCAGCCAATCAGGAGATAGTGGGGTTTCAGGAGGGGAGGGGCGGGGCTAATCACTCAGGGAAAATATTTCACCGCTGCCCCTTTAAAAGGCCTTTTTTTTCCATCAAATCCGTGATACACTGTGCGGCTCTGTGGTGTTTGAGAAGCAGGGAAAGCAGTGACAAAATGAACAATTCCTCTGCCATTTTATTAAGTTAGTTTGTCAATGCTATGCCGATTTAAGAGGGGGTTCTTCAATGTTCATAAAACGTCTTTGGATATCATTTCTCGTTTTTGGCTGTTTTGCTGGAAGATAGATCAAATTAAATTCACTATTTTTTCAACGCAATTCAATTTTGCAAGTGGATTCACTCAAGAACATTATCTGCAAGGAGGGTACCCGTACCTCAGAGACTACTAACATTGTCCCCGTGCCCACATAAACCAGCTGCTGGTTTTCCAGTGATAAAGTTTATATGACACTATAATCCAAACTAGTGCCAGTGGGCTCAGTTCAGCTGGAGCGTCTGCAGACGGGAGAAACAGTCAGTGCCACGTCTGGTTGTGATCTCAGGTCAGTGGGTTCGTTAATAACAATCCCGTTTCTCTCACACATGCCAGACTTGTGTCTGAGGCTGTCTTGTGTTGGACTTGACATTTACTGAAGTTTGAGCAGTTAAAACAGGTGAAAGGCTTTATCGTCTGAACGTTTATTTATACAATTATGTTGAAGGGATCCGTTCCACCGGGAGGTCAGAGGTCAAGTTCAGCTAAACGGAGACTGCAGGATGGTCTGAATGAAAGGTTGGTTAAACTGGGACTTCAGCCTTTGGGGTCGTGTGTTTTTCATTATGTTCATACTTATTGTGTTGACAATATGTATTCTTTATTCATGGTTCATTATTATTTAAAAATAAGGCCTTGGTTGATATTAAAATAACATTTACTTTCAGAATACTAACTGTTAAAAATACTTTTTAAAAACCCTTTGCTGTAATAAAACCAGATTTGTGCCTCTAATGTCGCCTACTTTACATATAAATATAAACATGTATATCCATTAAATGTTGATCTTGTGGCACTTCTTTCTGTTGCTTGTCCATTTCTGTCACCCTGATGTTATTTTACAACAACAAGGTAGTTGTTGTACATTTGTGCCTTGTAGCAGTAAACAACAGTTCATTATTTAAAAGAATCTAATTACTCTTATAAGGTTACTTCGAGAATCTGTTCCTTTCAAATGTTACTCTTTGAACAGATTGAAAAACTATGGTGCTCACCAGTGTCTCCGTCCCTGCTCCAGACAGATGTGCACAGATGTTTTTCTCCCCTGATTTGAGAGTAAACATTCTTTTCTTTTTTTAACAGATCATATTCTCTTCAGTCTTACATTCTGGGCTTTGACTAAAATAATCTGTCTGATCCTTTTCTTAGGACAGGAAAGGAAAAAAAAAAAAAAAAAACTTCGCCTGGTTCGCCTCCTGAGTCACATGGTGTCATTGTGTCTTCTTACAATAGTTGCACCTTAAAGAGGAAAGTTGGTTTCCTGCCAGTTTGGCTGGTACGCACGAACTTTGCAGATAAACCACGGCAGAATATTGTTGCCTCAGCCCCGTGGCTGCACAGAGACGTCCCACCCTGCCCCGTGTTGCAGCAGGACGTGCTTTAATTCTGCTGTGCACTTTGCCAAGCAAGAACATTAACTATCAAATCAACACCAGGCTGCTCAATTTAGGGCTGAAACCAAGTCGTTTGGTTCCTTGGTGTTTGCAGTCTAGACTTCTGTTCAACACCTGGCGGACTGTTTAAATACTGGGACATGTTTATAGCCGTTTGTACTGTAAACTCTCTCGGCTGGAACCGAAGCCGATTTCTCCGTGTTTAAGAGAATTGATTTATCTCGCTGTATAAAAGCTTGAAGCCATTAGTCATGAGATTCAGAGAGGACTTTGTCTCGGCATTAAACTTGTTCAAACAAGATGTTCACTGGTATGTGTTAAAGTCTTTTTCCCTCTATTTGTTTCTGCTTGCCTTGATCAGGGAAACATGATAGAAAGATGGAAGTTAACTCTGCTAATCTCACTAATCCCATAGCTCTCACAGATGCATGCTAATCAGTGAGTGCGAGGCGAAAGGTTGCAGAATGGTCAGAGGTGGTGGAGCAGTCATCAGGTGGAGCCTCCTGGTGGCTTTAGGATCAAGGTGCCAGACACAGTCCTGGTGTTACTGTGAAAGTAATCATTTTCATGATTTAAAAAAAAGGAAAAATTAACATATCAGACTTGCATAAGTATTAGGATCTTAAACATTTGATATGTGGTCGAGCCCGTCACGTCTCTGGGGTTAGTCCAGTTGAGGTGTCATGGACAATGAGCACTTCCGTCCACCCATCTCGCTCCTCTTCGGGGTTATACATTTGAGTTTTTGAATAGAGTTTCAGATGCTCTGCAGAGCTCCTGTCCATCCCATAAAGAGAAGTCCAGACTGCTCCAACTGGACCAATGTCCTTTTAACTGTCCCCACCGCTCCCAGCTGATTTACGTCCCACCTATCGGCTTATTTGCCGGTCAGACCAGGGAATAATGTGCTTTTTGAAAACGAACCCTCATCTTACCCTCAGCAGAGGCCTCCGTCCGGTCCGATGGTCGGCGGCACCGATGGTTAGTCCTTTTGAAAGTGTCTCCAATCTCAAAACAAGTTCTGTGGAGCCCGGCCAGAGAGACCGCTGTATTCTTGGTCACTTCTCTTCCAAAGATCCTGCTGATTACTTTGTAGAGCTGGATGTTTCAAACTTCTTCTTCCATTTAAGATTCACAGAATCCACTGTGGCTTTTGTGAAACTGTGCCTGTAGTCCTCATTACAGCGCCTCTGACTTGGTTGTTGCCCCGATTATCAGCAGTGAAGCCTCATTTGCGCAGCTGTGAGCCTTTTCTCAGTCACATCCAATCAGGTGAATCTCCCACAGGTGGACTGCTGTCAAGATGTAGAGGCACAATAATGATGATGGGGAGAAAAGGGAGGAGCCTGACCTCAATTTAAATGATTTATATTATATATATCCAGTTCTTTAGCTGCAAAGATGTATGTTCCGGATCAAAATTTTGCTCCAGTTGACTTAAGTCAGTTTCATTGTGTGTTTGATCATTCTCATTTTTATAATTCAAGTCATTTAAGATTAGTTTTTTTTTTGTTTAAATTTGTGTCTGATTGAAATTGGAAATCTAAAATATGTGGTTTTACTTAATGTCACATCCAACTTAATGAAGATCTGAGACATTACTGGGATAAAACTGGACTAGTTGAAATGATTGTATATAATGATAGTCTTTAGTAAAGATTCAAATCGTACATTTCCCATGCTCAGTATTCTACTTGTGTGTACATGTGTGTGTGTGTGTGTGTGTGTGTAAAAATGCCACTGTGCTACTAAGAAGCTCTGATTATTGAGATTATTATTAAGTCATTGTGAAAAAGGGTGTGTTCAAATGGAAAATGTGCAGCAGGAACTAAACCATAACAAACAAATGAGTATCTGAATTCCAAAATACCACACAAACTACATTGAGTGGATATGCACAGTTATATTTCTATGTAATTATACACACGCAGAATAGCTGAGTGCAGCATCGTGACATGATTTTGCCGTCCTGTTATCGATTGTGTTTATCAGTCCAACAGTCGACGGTATGACTCATCCTCTGCAGCAGAGACACAAAGTATGGTGCATGGCAGTCTGAGATGTAAATTTTCCTTGGCATTTTTCCCAAGATACACACTTAGAGACACACACACACACACACACACACCCTCACCCTCCCTCTCCCTATAAGTGTTGACATGTCTGCTGACTTTGATTCTCGGGCCTGTTTCTCATCTTGGCATCAAAAAGCAACGCACAGAGACCGATGCGGTTTATCGTTTGTCTGTTTATCTCCTTTTCTCTCTCTTCGCTTCAGCTCGGTAGTCGTGACAGTTTTTTGTAAGAACGCATGACAAATTGAAATATGACAATAGACGAGTCAAAGCCACATGATTACAGCAAAAACAAACGTGGTCTGTGAGACTGTGTGGGTAAGATGATGTGATGAATGGGCCTGAAAACAGACACTTGTACAAAATACTCTTTTTAATGGGTTGGAATGCACTTCAGATCTGGATAGCAGCTGCTGAGCTCTGTCTGTGTGTGTGTGTGTGTGTGTGTGTGTGTGTGTGTGTGTGTGTGTGTGTGTGTGTGTGTGTGTGTGTGTGTGCGCGCGTTTTAGCTGTAAATCTGCAGACAGGAAGCTTACAGACTGTACCTCTATTTTCCTCTATGATTGTCTTTGTGCCTGGGTTTTCCTGGGAACATAAAGCCGAACAGATAAAGCAGAAGCTGTCGATACAGTTATCTTCATTGTTACTGGTGTCTATTTCAAATAGCGCACAAGGAATTCACAGAAAACAACATGTGCATGCGCAGCCAACGTCACATGAAAGATGAATGCCTGTGCATTCTTGTATTTCACACTGTGTGGAAAATTGCTTTAGACTGAGCTGAATAACATTATTGACTGTTTCCTTCAAGCTCTCAAACTAAGTCAGGCCCCTTTTTGGAGTTGAATTCAACGTATGTTTACATCCCAGTGTGTTTGTAATATGTTGAGTTGTCTATGTTACCGAGACTGTTACAGCAGACTCTCTTTGTCTGTCTTCGATCACTGTCCGATACTGAGCCAGAATGACGACCATGACCTATGACCTACAGGATGATCTCTATTCAGTCCTCATGCAGTCAATTATCCGACTGAGGCAGGAAACTAAGGTGCTCACTGCTGTCAAAGTGGCAAAAGAGATTGATCGCTGACATGGAAACAGTCCAATGACACTAGATGAAGAAGATTGAAGCCTAAAAATGATGCTTGGCTCATTAACATTGTTTCAACTCACAGAAGTGGAGTGGGGGGTGTCTTTCATAAACATGAAATCCCTGAACTGAAAACCAGATGGTTTGACTCAACGTTTTAAGCCGCGTGAGGAAACGGTGTCAGCCTTTCTATTTTTGTTATACCAGCGAATTACTACAAAGTCAAATCTTACCGCTAAATAACAACTCCACTGTCAACAACGTCACATTGTGTCACTCTCTCCAGGATGTTCCAGCAGTGTGATGAGCCTCGTTTCACCATCGAGCAGATCGACCTCCTCCAGAGGCTCAGGAAGACCGGAATCTCCCAGGTGGAGGTCCTCCATGCCCTGGACACCCTGGACCACCTCGACAGGCAACATGGACGCCGGCTGACCCACAAAGCCCCCTATGTCCCTCCCTCCTCTTCCTTGTCTTCCTCCAGCACGGCGGCCGCTTCCTCCTCCATGATGACTTCTGCCGCCACTCAGACGAACTTCCCCGACAACCAACTCGCCCTGTCGCCCAACAACAGCAACAACTTCGACGCCACCTCGCTTCCTCTGCCGGTTCCAGTCGCCTCGCCTGTCGTCATGACGGTGGTGTCTCACAACGGCGTGGCCGCTGTCGGCAATGGGAGGCTGTCGCCGCAGCGCTTTCCTCTGGGTGTGGTCAGCGGCGGTGTGACAGCTCCAGGCTACGGGTTCGAAGCCAACGAAGAGGAGCTCGATGTTGATGAGAAGGTGGAGGACTTGATGAGGTAAGAGCAACACCGTCAAAACTGGAGAGGAGATCAAGATGAACTGAACAGCTTTTCCACTGCGAGATTTCACGTCAGCCTCTGAGGTGGGCACCGAGCTCCTCGACTTGAAAGCCATTCCTCTTCTTAAATCATATTTTTGGCTCCACCTAAGAAATGGCTTTAGTGATGCAGATTAACTTACGGTTTACGTAGCTCTCCCTCCTCCAGTAAAGCAGAACATCCATTTCCCTGAACTTTATAAACCTCCAGCCAGCCCCCTCAAGGACAGACCAGCATTAGGGATGATGGACCCGTGAGAGTGACGGTATCAAAAATCTGTTGTAATGGAACACACTTGCCACAAAAATGAAAAAAGTAAAAAAAAAAAATGAAAGAGGAGAGTGGAAACAATGTTGTGTTTCCAGTGGGAAGTCGTGGACCTCCCACACCAAGCGGTTACTTCTGCCACTTTCACACTCATGTAAACAAATGGCTGTTAGTCATCATGGCGGCTTGTACTGCTGTTGCCTGGCCACACACCATTAGCTCATATTAGCTGCCTCCTTCCGCAAAACTTAATCGAAGCATATCACGAGCCACCATTTTGCTTATTCGCTAGCTTATCGACTCAGCTCTGGTATCATCACAACAACATGTGCTAATGGGAACACATGATATGATGCTGCTGCCTGAGTCACATGTGGCTCAGCGTCAAGCCATTATATCTACGATACGCAAATAGAACACCGCGTTTTTTAATCAGGTCACGGCCATTTCCTTTGTCAAAGTATCTCCAAACAACACGTTTCCTGGTCACCGCTGCCATAGTGCAAGCAACGCCGTTCACAGTTGTAGCCATAAAATAGCATGCGGGCAAGTCGTGTAGCACTAGTCACATAATGGCATCAACAATGAGTGCACCATCAAGATGAAGCTCCCATTCCATGTCTACATTCAGTGCCACAGTACAGGTGCAGCCAAACAGGAAATGGTAAAGCTGTGGTGTTGTTTTCGGTCCAACAATAACATCTGCTTCCTTTGATTGTTGGTATTGTCTCATTCCATCATTGTTTCATTAGATTTTTTACCATCTGTGAAGTCATGGCTGCACGTGAGTCTGATCTTGAACCGCACACTGCCACGACCAAAAAGCCTCAGTGCCAAGAGAAGGGGAAGATGTTGTAAACAGAGAGGAAAGCGCGACCGAAAGACCATAAATACAAGCTGGTTTACTCACGTTGGCAGTTCACCAAGACACGTGACCTTGTTGCCGATGGTGTGAAAGAGATATTGAAGTCAGGGCACAGGAATAACTGTACAACCCTGACCACCGGTGCCCATGACCGTGCTTATTCTTATAATGACAGTGCTGTGGGTATGAAAGTGGATTGTGTGGTATCTGAGCTTCAAGGTAACACGCGGACCCTGACACCGCAGAGCAGGTGTTAATACAAAAAGCCAGATGATGGACAAGGCTGCTTATAGCTCAGACTCCCTGTGAATATGATACAAGGATTACAGCCGAAACGCGCATGCCACACACACACACACACACACACACGCATAACACACACACACACACACACACACACACACACACCCTCCAGTGCCTCTCATCTGTAGTCTGCAGCCAGACGGCTGCAATCACTGTTATTGATCTGAATGTGTGTGGAAATGAAATCAAAGCAGAGAGGCAGAGAATATGACCAGATAGTCAGGCAGGATCGGCTTAAAGGTGCAGTGTGTAGGGTTTGGTGACCTCTAGAGGTGAAGTTGCATGTTGTATCCATCACCTCGCCTTCACCTTTCTGACTTTAGTTGTCATTAAAACTCAAAAAGTAGGTCCACTTTTACGCCTGTAAAAACATGGCGGCCTCCATAGAGAGGACCCCCTCCTCATTTACATATCCATTCATGGGCTCCTACAAGGGTAATGGGAAAGACGTTTACGTGATTGTAAATTCATGGAAATGTCAGTATGTAATTGTTTTGTAACATTTTTTAGAAGTGGCAAAAATGACCAACATCCTACACACTGCACCTTTAAACACACACCGTGTATGTGACTCACTGTTACAGCTGGTTAAAGCGAAGCTGTCTTTACAGTCTGACATTCATCCGACCCTGTAAACATAAGCTCTCTCTGTCCTCGCAGGAGGGACAGCGCTTTGATCAAAGACGAGATCAAGTCCTTCCTGGCCAACAGGCGCATTTCCCAGGCCGTGGTCGCTCAGGTAACGGGTGAGTATCGGCTCCATCTCCTCCACGAAACCAGCGCCGTTACGTGGTGACCGGAGCAGGATTCTGTCCGTTCGTCCTCTCTCAGGGATCAGTCAGAGCCGGATCTCCCACTGGCTCCTGCAGCAGGGATCGGACCTCAGTGAGCAGAAGAAACGAGCCTTCTTCCGCTGGTACCAGCTGGAGAAGAGCAACCCGGGTAACGCCACCGCACACCGTCGCCCATGAGACCCTGCCCCTTTTTCCTTTTGTCAAAACACTGCTGACACCAGTAGCATTTCCTTGTCGCCGACTCAGCGCAAAGACTCTCAAAGTAAGCTTTCGGGCGTTGTGTGACTCCTCCTGTTTCCTGGTTCGCGGAAAAATGGGCAAAGAGGTGGAGCACACAGGCAGAGCCGGGCCAGGTGGGGCCAGGTGCTACTCGAGAGGCCACGGCCCTAAAGTCTGCACTGATTCAAACGCCAGTAGACTTAAAGTTTGCCAGTTGGAAAAAAACCCAGTTCACGATGGACGATATATGTCCACTGTCACAGTGTCCTTCAGTGTGACACGCTGTTCTGTCAGCTCTGATTCATCAGTGCAGAAAATTAATTTTCGACATCAGCTCGCGGGTGTTCAAAGCTGCGACTGCATTATAAAGCAAAAGGGAAGTGACTTTAGTCCTGATTTACGAGCCGAGGACGACGATTCGTACTTGAAACGCAGCTCATCGTGCTCACAACAAAGAGATGAGATGGAAATCACGCATCATCCAACGTGATGTCGTGTGTTGTCCTTTCGGCGCTCAGGTGCCACTCTGGCCATGCGGGCGGCCCCGCTGGCCCTGGAGGACATTATGGAGTGGCAACAAGCTCCGCCCACGTTTGGCACCGCCCCCGGTGGCTTCCGTCTGCGGCGAGGCAGCAGATTCACCTGGAGGAAGGAGTGTCTGGCTGTCATGGAGAGGTGAGGAGGAGGAGGAGGAGGAGGAGGAGGAAGAAGAAGTTGGATTAGTTTTGTGATGGTAACATTTTAACGTGTGTGTGTGTGTGTGTGTGTGTGTGCGTGTGTGTGTGCGTGCGCAGCTACTTCAGCGATAACCAGTACCCCGATGAAGCCAAAAGAGAGGAGATCGCCACTGCCTGCAACGCCGTCATTCACAAACCAGGTCAATACGAGCAGTGGCACAGAAGCTTCACTCGCTTCACCTGTTGATACAAATGATTCATTCAAGTGTAAACTTTGACTCGATGAACCCTCCCCTTTTATTGACTTCACTCACATTCACCCGGTAACAGGGTTCACCACTTACCACTTGTATCTGTAGGTTATCAGTTTACATGCACTGCCAGGCCGAGGGTTAATTGTGTTGCTCAAGGGCGCAGAGCAGCACACTGGATTCTTAGATAACGAGTCAAAGCAGTCATCGGGTTCATGTGTAACCTCAGATGTACTTTTGTCGGACAGTCGTACAGTTATATCGAGTATTGAGGATAAATGCGTGGACATAAAACAGAACACAGGAAACACATTGTTCCCCCTTTGATCTCGTCTGACGTGTAAAAGACTGAACGCACTGTCACTGCGAAGGAGCATTGACCA
This sequence comes from Chascanopsetta lugubris, assembly GCA_016785325.1. Classification (NCBI taxonomy): domain Eukaryota; kingdom Metazoa; phylum Chordata; class Actinopteri; order Pleuronectiformes; family Bothidae; genus Chascanopsetta; species Chascanopsetta lugubris. Next base: position 64,240 of record JAFBJT010015972.1, on the reverse strand, counting down.
TAAAATGTCATCGCTACTTTCGACCTCTTTTGATCACCCTCCCTCTGGTTTTATTTTTATCGAGAACTGGTGCAGTGTTTCCTGGGTTTGAATGATTGCTCCTCGTCATTTTTTTAAATCCATTTTAAAATATGTGATGGTTTGTGTATGTGTGCATATGCGTCACAGGAAAGAAGCTGTCTGATTTGGAGAGGGTCACATCTCTGAAGGTCTACAACTGGTTTGCCAACCGACGCAAAGACATCAAGAGGCGCGCTAACATTGGTAATGTCTATCTCCGTGTGTGTGTGTGTGTGTGTGTGTGTGTTTTGAAGATGTCAATGCCAGTACGTGTCACTTATCAAACACCCACGTGAGTGTGTAGTTGGTCAAGGTGGATATGCTATGATGAGGTCTGTGTTTTTGAAGAAGCAGCCATCCTGGAGAGTCACGGCATCGAGGTTCAGAGTCCAGGGTGTCAGTCCAACAGCGACGAGGTGGACGGCAACGACTTCCCGGACCAGGTAAAGACGTCGTAGCTTCGTCCTCCCGGCGGAGGACCTCATTCTTTTTACCCCGAGAAACCCCAAGGTTTCATTGGTTGTGTCTCGCAGGGATGCGACGCCTCCCTATTTGACAAGAGAGCCTCGGCCAGACAGTTTGGCTTCAGTCGAGCTGACCTCTCCTCTCCGACACAGGTAGGCTCGAACGCCGCTCACGCGCTCTCCCAGAAACGTGTGCTCGGAGAGAACAAGGAAGGTCACAGCTGTAGCCTCCGTTCACCCCCTTCAGGTTCCCACACTGCTCCCCACCTGGTTCTCCACTCTGGGGAGGGGAGGCGTGTCCGGACAGCGCGCCCCCTCGATGATCGGCCGCTCCCCGGTGACGGGGACGGGTGCCCAGGCCGAAAGCTCCAGGTCGACGGGCGCCTCCTGGTCTCCGCCGTCCCCTTCCCTCCAGGACGACCCCGCCATCCACAGCGTGCTGTCCGAGCCCCAGGACGCCATCGGGTTGGGGAAGGTCGCGGCCGATCCGGCAGAGGGGGCGGGGAGCAGCGTGGGGAACGACATCAAGACGGAAACGCTGGAAGAGGACTGAGGAGGAGCGTTGTCAGAGCGCGTTGTCAGGTGACCACGTAACAGGTGTGTTAATATGCAAGATTTTTTTTTCTTTTTTTCCAGGAATGTAATAAGTGAAACAAAAGACCAAAAGTCGTGTAAACAACCCTGAGATACCTCCCAACCCTACCTCCAACCATCCACCTGCTCTGCTATGCTCTTCTAGTTATCACTAGTGTGTTATAACGACGACAATAACGAGAACGATAAACTCCTCCCGTCCGTTCTGAGTCCTCATCAGCAGACTGTGGAACATTTCAAATGCCTCGATGATGGAAAAAAAAAAATCAAAGATGGTAACGTATGCGATGGGAGGACGACGTGGCGTCTGCATAGCCTGCGCGAGGCGCTTTAAATCTTCCACAGCGGCCCGACTGGTGGGTGACGGGACTCGATACACTCGACACTGTCCTCGGCACGGGATCCCAACAGTTTCAGGGTCTTGCACTGTGATCACAACACAACTGAACAGCCTCGAACACGGAACGCGTGGGTTTGACTGTAAAGTTCATTTCGAGTCGACAAAACAGGTGATCGCATTTCATATTATTTAGGCTGTTGATTCCTTCCAGTGAGAAGAGCAGCAGAATAAGCTGTTATTTTTATTTTTATTTTTCTAAAATGGGTCGCATCGGTCGCGTGACTGTGAGCCCGGGATGACGATACCATAACCTGCTCCCCTCGTCCCTCACCCTGCTGGAATAAGCTTCTATGGAAGCAAAGAACAGGCCAGGTCAGTTAGGGGACGACCCGCTGTGCCCCCTAACAGCCAGAGTCGAAATGAAAGAGAGAAGGTATAGTATCTGCAGGGTACCGGGTTTTGCAGGTCGGCATTTGTAAACACACCAGTCCAAGTAGGTGCGTCACACTCTCCTCAACAACACCAATCGCACCTAGTGTGTGTGAACACACAATGGCGGCGACGCTGATATTTCAGAACAAGCTAATTCGTCCAACCACCAGCACATGCCTGTCCAAAGGTTGTGACCCTGAAATGTCGCGTCCGCAGCATAACGGTAACAAACACAGCAGGCGCACTGCACCTTTAAATGGACGATTGGACTGACCGCGGCCTCTTTGCTTCCATCTCAGTAAGAATGAGGAGAAAAACCTACTCGACTCATAAATGTCGACGGTCGACAGCAGATCTGTACAGAAGCTACGAGTGTGAGCATTGAGATGACTCGGCGTTTTTCATAGCGCTCAGGCAGAATGATTGATCACTGTGAGATCATCGATAATCAATAGAAGTCATTCAGCCAGGAGGGATTCAACAGTGTATTCAAACTGTTTTAGATATAGCAGATTCAAGTGTAAAGTAAATATATGCTATACTACAGGCACACACACACACACACACACACACACAGGTATAGACAGTATATATATATGATATAAACTGTGAGGGTGTGTGTACATGTGCCCCGATTATTTCTATTTACAGTATATAAGAAACATATTAGCTTCTGAAGAGACAAACTATCAACACGAGCGCCTGTTGACGGTGACAGGCGGCCGAGTGAAGCGTTAGCCAAAGTATTACTTTGAAAGTCTCCGTATTTTCTATGACTGTCATGGACGGAACCAAGTGTTAGAGATAATCAATAATCAGCGACGCATCAGATGTGTCGCAAGTATCTCGAGCCGAGTTTTCTATTCTCTTCAGGCATATCTGCGTTTGTGGCCCGATATGCCATGTGTTCTAAACACACGCTGTGTCCAAGCATCGGTTTTCATTCAAAATGACACTTTAGATGGGACGGTGGTCACGGCGCTTTTAAAGTCGCCGCTGATCCAGGGTTCTGTCGATGGGTCGGTAACGGACCACGGAGCTGAACGACCACGAGCAGCTCGTCTTTACCTGAAGCAAATGTTGCATTCGCACCGGTCGAGAGGTAGAAAGGCGTGAAGCGGTGCAGCCGCGGCATGAGTCCGACAGAGTTCAGGACTATAGGTGGCGCTCTTAGTTTTACACATGCAACTTCCAACGCATCCATCCGTCATGTGGGTGCACATGGGACGGACCCTCACTGGACCACAGGGTCAACACACAGATACGATGCCCACTCATAAACAACAACAGATGTAGACGACTCAACCAAGCGGACACACAGACACAGGGAGAACATGATGATGATGATGATGACAATTATTATTGTTCTGCTAAAAATAATATATATGAATAATCTGTAACATGATACTAAGATTGTAAACAATCAGTCAGGAAACAATTCAATTTAGTGTTAAAAAAATATCACATTCACACACTATAGAATACTAGAAAATAAAGAGAATCTAATTTTAGAAATCTTAAGTCTTGCAGATGTATCTGCGTAGCTCCTACATTTATCATTCAGCACATGAGATACTATGTCATTTTGAGTTGAAGTGCCTTATTATTTGCAGTGTAGAGTTTGAGGACTTGTGCAGCGGCTGCACACACACCATTAATGCTAAGCTAAGCTAAGCTAAGCTAAGCTAAACCTGCACAGTGAAGTAGCTTCATGCAGACTGGTGCGTCAGCAGGTGCTGGATGGCTACTTGTTCAGTTTAACACAGATACCTCACCGATAATCACCCCGGTTCCCCATAGCAACAGTGTAAGCTCCGCCTCCTCCACAGCTGCTGTAATGTGAATTCAGACCGGTCGGCATCAAAGTAACAAAGCCGTCAAGACAGGCTCAGGCTGGCTGATGAAAGAAAAGCTCCGTGACTTTTGTTAAAGGGAAATTCCCTCAAACTCCAGACAATACAAAAATTAGCCGGAAAGTAAAGGGAAATTCCGCAGCATTTCTTTAACTGTGGAATAATCTGTTTTATTTTCCTGTTCATCCCGGTGGAGTCCAAACATGTGGTCAGTGTTGATTCAGACTGAGCTTTCGACAATTTGTTTTGTTTGTATGGTGGAATGTCTCTTTGTTGAGCGGCAGCAGAGCTGTCCTGGTTTGTTTGCTTTAAGCATTTTTAGTATTTAGACTCTGAGGTATTTTTTATTTGTTATTATTTACACCAAAAATATCAAACAACCTTATCCTAAGGGTCAGTTTTCTTTTTTTCTTCTTTTATTTTGAAATTCTGCCAAGCAGAAGCCTTTCTGAAATGAGTCTGTGGACTCATGTCGGACAAAGTGCTGCTCTGAGATTAGTTCCAATCATTTCATTTCAGCTGCTGCCTTCATAGATGGACTTAAGAGTTCTGAATGTGACATTGAAAGTTTGTAAGTGTCCTTTTCTTTTTCTTTTCTTTTTTGACAACATGGAGCCAAAACAATCTGGAAGCAAAAATGATGATTCAGATCTTCAAAATCTGAAACTCGACTTTCTTTTAGTTTTGAGTGAAAAAGTGTTGCGCTCAGATTTTCTTCCTGCCTTGTTAGAATCTACATCCAATAATATTTAATCATGAAAAGAACTACGTCACAGTGAACACTATGAAATAAAGTGTTTTTTTTATAGATTGAAAAAACTAGAAACAGACAGAAACATAAAGGATCCGCTCAGCTGTTTTTTCTTCCTCTTTGGTTTCAATGCAGAGTCAACATGATTGAGTGGGGCTCAGAACCACAGAGTAAGAAAGCATTTACTGATCTGATCTGTCGCTTGTGCAAAGACTGAGCTTGAGAATGTTAATCAGCCAATGACTGGAAACATCTCGCCCACAGAATCATTTTTAATCCCGTCAGAAAAACACAAACACACCTCGGCGGCGGCGGGATGTTTGTTGTAGCAGTTTGAATTCATCCCTTCTCGTTCTCTTCAATTCAAGATTTAGTGCCTTGTTTGGACGGTAGACTGTTCTGTAATCGCTATGTAGAGAATCTACATATGCCTTTTGTTACTTTTTCATCTGTTGGATAAAAACCTTATTTGTTATTTTTAAGGTGTGTTTTTATTGATATTCTATTTACAAGGGAATAAAATCTGATCAGAGTCCATGCAGTTGGTCCCTCGTCTGTTTACTTTGGGTTCATCGGTTGTTTACTGCGTTGTTTACTGATCACCTTCATGAACGAAGTCCTTGGTGTCAGTATCAGTGAGAACCTAAAAGGCTGAGTTTGACACCCCTGCTTTAGAAGGAGCTCTTATTATTTGCATCATTTACAGACACCAAATCATTTGGTCCAAAGAGTGGGTTAGATTTTCCCGTGGGTCCAGGTTTGTTTGGAGAAATGACTTGCCTCACCTCTTCAATCGTAAACACTTGTATTTCATACATTTCCTTGCACGTCAGTCAACAACAACAACAACATGGCGTCGGCCTCAGCACGTCTACATCACTTAAATAAACAAACCAATCAAAAGAACAAACGCTCTGGTTGATCTTCCTCCGTTTAATCTTTTCTCGCCAGATGACTGCTCAGATGATAAAAAATGAAAATGATAAATGTATAATAATAATAATACAGGTTTATTCTTTGGATTGCAGCATTGAATTACATAACACCATTAAATTAATCCAAAAACCCAAACTTGTGCTCAGATGGTTTTTCCTTTTTGTTTAGAAGTCTTAATATGTGCATATATACACACGTACACGGCACGCTGATGGTGCACCCACGCACAAACGACACGTCAACACAAACCTGCTCCACAGTAGCAATGATCGATAGGTAAGTTGGGATGATGGCGATGTATTGATCAGGCCACATTAGAACCCAATGAGAAGTGAAACGGGGACCGGAGGGCCTTTGTTCTCTCTCTTTTTTTTGTTTGTTTTGTCGCAGGAATAAATGACCTGACGTCACGAGCACCAAACTCTCCTCTCAGCTTCTATTATTACACAGCTCGGTTTATTATGGCTGCAGGTACCTGGGGAGGATGATGTACTGGAGATCCACGCAGCTGGATCTAAGACTCAGCTCTCAACGCAAAAAATAAACCTGTAGAAAGTCCGTGTGAGTAGTTTCGCCTCGCAGCCTCAAAAGTATTGCTCGGTTGACTTTTTGAACGTTTCAAAGTGAACTGGGTGCAGCCGGTTGAAGCCCATTCAGCTAAAAGGCCCCAGGGAGGAGGAGGAGGAGGAGGAAGAAGAAGAAGTTGGCAGAGACACTCTGGACGACGGCGACCAGGGACAGAGGTAGTAACAAGATGGAGACTCGCTACCGAGGCAAGAAACAGAAACAACCTGCTACTTTAGAAAGATTCTCAGAGGTTTGATGTGATCCAGGCAGGCGGGAGCTGTGAGGCACGCTGCTGGAGGGGCAGTGGAGGGGGTGCAGGCTTAACACGAGCCACTAGGGGGCAACAAAGACCTTTTCTTTTGTGACTCAACGAGCAGGTTGTTTTGTTTTGTTTTATTGTGAAGCCACAGTATGGCTTAGGTTTCGGAGTCGGGACAAATTTCCCCTCAAACCAGTTTGACTCCAGTTTAAAAAGGCCACAACAAAGTGTCCCGAAGCAGCAGCCGGGGGCTGCGGAGGAATCGGGTGATGGGACCCAGACGAGCAGAATGAGAAGATACAGTCACATGAATAATACTGCTGCAGGTGTGAGAGGCAGAGCTGACAGACTGAAAATGAATCCACAACACTGATCAGAAGTCATTATTACTGACGACACTCTGATCTCGGACGTCTCCACACAGCCATGCTGTTTCTACCCAGCGCCAGCCACCGAGGCAAACATGACGCTGCAGACCGTGAGGAGGAGGAAAATCATCACTGCACTTCAGTTGAGCAGTGAACGGGAACAGAGCTGTAGAAGAACATCGCTCCAGAATGGAGAACGACAGTTTAAAGCAACGACACGTCGCATCAGAACGAAGAATCAGTCCGAATCTGTTGATAGTTTTCTTTCTACGGGTCCCAGAGGTGAACTTCCTCCTGTAGACGTTTGTGCAAATGAACAGAAGCACTGATATGAAAAACAGTGTGTGGAAGATGTATATATATATATATATATATATACATATCTCTCTCTCTATATATGTATATATGGTCATGTGGTTTCAGAGGCACAAACATAAAGAAACATCCAGAAGCCTGAAGTGATCTCCAAACCCCCCCAAACACCGCGTCTACGACCAGCTGGGGCCGACATCTCTCATGAGGAAAGCTGGAGGTCGTTTCCCATCACGGTGAGAAGGGAAACAACTTGCCCCCCCCCCCCCCCCTCGCAAACACACACATACTCACACACACAACCACAAAAACTCTCCTCCCTTCTCCTATTTACCACATAACTAATACGAACCACAATCCTTACAGAACAACAGCCGAACCACGACGACCAGCCCTCACGTGACTTCACAACCCCACCGACCAATGACATACCACGCTGCCACCTACCGCGACCGACGGCCAATCAGAGCACTCCTGGGTCCTCGAGGCCGACAATAAATACACACAATGACTAGAAAAATGGTGACTCGGCGTCTTCAGCTCACCTTCGACATTACACTTCCATTCCTCCTGGCTCTGTTTTTCTCCCACAAAATATTCTCCCCATCGCTTCATCGAGGCTCCGGACACAAAGTGCCTCCATGTCAAAATTTCATAAAATATATATTGGTCACTGAACCCAAAGCGCTGACACGACTTCCTCCATCGGGGGATTTGAAAATAAAAAACACAAACTACAGTCCGATCTAATAAGAGATTATAGCGATATAGAGATAGAATCAGTTGATCCATTTACAGGTTCATTTACAATGCCAATAGCAGCAATTCTCATGGAATCATTTGTGCAAGATTAATTCAAATAAAAACACTTTTTTTATCAATTTTCATGCGATAAAGGCATGTGTACAATATTTAAATATAAATAGTGAAATCTGGCTTCTTTAAAGAAGAAACATGATATAAGGAATGAAGTCGATAAAGTTGATAGCGTGTGGACACAGTGTGTGCCTTTATATGCACAAACAGTATCCCATAATATGTTTTTACACGAGTCCCTATCTCAACATCTTGTTGTCACCATAGAAACGGTCTATGATGAACAGGGTAACAATCATAAAGAGATTTTCCTTTGTTACCATAGAAATGATGGAAAGAAGCCACTGGATCAGCCAATCAGCAGTGAGACTGAGGACGACTCAGACACTTCACCCGGTTCTAATGAATTCTGGTTCCACTGGAACTGGAGTCTCCAGTGATTTATTACAGGGTCTCCTCTAGGCGATGAAATCCGTGGGAAACGGATCAATTAAAAGATTATTGTGCATTTCCATCATGTCCCTCTGTGACTCTTTCATCAGATCCCCTCTTTATAATGAGTTGTCCGTCAGTCAAGCTCCGCCCTCCCTGTGCTTCCTGCTTGTCGTCTTCATGTAATAACCCCGATGACGTCACCGGGGATATTTTCTCAGACGTGACAATGAGCTCCTCCAGAGTCGCACGGGACCAAACATCACACAACGGTTTACAGAGGGTGAGCATACTGAACTCCGAGTGAAGTAAATCTGGTGGAGTGGCCCTTTAACTTACGGAAGGTTTTACAAGCACACATGCATCCCGTCTATAATCTCCATTGATTCTCAAAAACGGTGCTGCTGTGCACTGCCAACGCTTCTCCGAAAGAATGAGGTCAGCATCCAATTTTAGAGTCACTCTGGGATGCTGAATAAAATATTAATTGAAACATTTTTTAAAATCCCAAAGTCCGTCCCATCGTCTTTCATTTCCTCCAACAGATGTGACAGGAATGCTCAATCACTCCCGACGTCTTCTGTTTTTCAAAACCTCTCCCAAACTCAACTCATTCTCTCGATTGTTTAGAAACAAAGAATAAAATCTTCCTTTAAAAAAAAAAAAAGAATAAAATCTTCCTTTAAAAAAAAAGAGAATAAAATCCAAAAAATCAAATCTGATGCATAGAAACAAATCATATCATCTCCCTGCAGGATTTCTGCACATCCATCTCACTTTCTTTTCCTTAACACATACACGTGCCTATTGCCACCACACAACTACTGTATAGGTGGCGCCCCCTGGTGTCAGAAGGCAACCAGGGGACTCGCCACACATCCAGAGAAGGCAGATGTCTCCACATCACTTCAGTGTCTTCCCGGTAACGTCTCCTTCGCCCCCTCATGTCCACGCACGTGTCCCCTCTCCAGTGCAAAATCGACTTTTAAAGCCTCCCAGTACAAATGAACTCGCTCTCATAGTGGCTCTGTCCAACCGGGACTCGCTTTTCCTGCTCTATTGTCTCATCATCAACAACACAACGACAACAACATGAACCTGTGCACACTAGGCAACACTGTACAACATTTACAAACACACACACACACACACACACACACGCGCCCCTCCTTGGCCTTTCCCCTCTACAGTCCCTGAGATCACCTCACACGTCGCACAAGGCTTTCTCCTAGAAAAAAAATTAAAAAACACCAAAAAAAAAAAAAAAAAAAAAAACGAAAAGAAAAATCATAACACGAACCAAGCCATGGTGAAGGCACATTTTGGGAGAGTCTCATCTTAGAAGAGAAAGGAGTTTGTGAAAGGAACGACAAATGAAAGTGTCAGAAATGTTGTTGGAGAATGATGTCAGTCGGGGGGGTGGGGGGGGCGGGGGGTGGGGGGGGGATAGGTGGCCCGGGGGGAAGGAATTCTGGATTCTCAGATTTGTATATCCAGGGGATGCAAATACATCACATGAAATGCAGCAGAAGTCGGCAGAGTGTTAGGTTCGACTCCCCGCAGATGTAAAATGGAGCGAGTGGTTTGCATCCCTGTATATCAGCCGAGACACCCCCCCCCCCCCCCCCCCCCCCCCGTCCACTCCCCCGACGGCTCTGACACTCCAAACAAGATAAGGTTTGCAATCCTTCCACTCTCGGCAGTCGTCCCACTGACTGCCACTCATTGACCTTTATCTTCCCATGGGACAGATGGAGCCTCCATGGACCTCCACCTACTCTGCACTGTCTTTCATCAATCCACGGTGAGACATCCCCATCCATCAACAGCGACGGGATGCTGTGAATGAAGTTTCCCACAACAGGGGAGGGGGAGTGGGAGAGGGGGGGGGGGTTCGGCAGTGAGTCACTTCTGATGCAATAGCCTGTTGCATAGCTGTGAGGAAGAGGAGGAGGAGGAGGAGGAAGAGGGGAAGAGGGGGAGAGGGGGGAGGGGGAGGTGTGAGTTCATCTCTGCAGTCCACCTCCTTGTAATTCCGTATCTCAACTGCTCCAGGACTTGCGGTTCTCTCCCCTCCGTGCGACGATGGCTTCCCCTCTCATGACGGGGACGTGGGCGGGGGGGCCGAACTTCCCCGTCTGCTGACCGGTCCGCTCGCGGCACGACAGGCGGTCTGGGCGAACCAGCACCCCATAACCCAGCTTACAGTGGAAGTAGCGCTGGCCCCCCACTGAGCCATCGTTCTTACCTGCAGGAAGAGAGCAAGGAGAGTTACACCCGTGACCCCATAAAAGAATTTGGGGGGGGGGGGGGGGGGGGGGAAGAGGGGGGGGGGGGGGGGGGGGGGGTGCTGAGCTGAGCTGATAACGGTGGGTGATGATCTGGATTCATGGGATAAACACGACTGAGCGATACGTATATATATATGTATGTGAGCGTATGGACTTGGGTGGCGAGGAAATTTGAATATGGCTGTACGGGGGGGGGGTTTACAAGGGAGTCGCTGGGCCGTGGTGGGGGTGTGCGCTCGTACGAGTCCTGACAGACCTTTGATGATGTACTTACCCACAGGTGTGTCCAGCTCCACCCCCACCCACACTCCCTCAGCGAACTGCGTCATCCCGATGTAGCGGACCGTCCCCGCCTTGTTGCCTCCTACAGTAACGTACGCTCCGTCCGTCAGCCAGTCGGGCAGAACGTCGACGCGGCCGCGCTCTTCATCGTCCACCAAGATCTCCAGCCGCTCGAACCCTTCCCCTCCTCCTCCTCCTCCTCCTCCTCCTCCTCCTCCTCCTCCTCCCCCCGAGTTTACCATCCTCTGTTTGGAGAAGGAGTTCTCTGTCGTGACGCTGTTGTGATTGGCCGAGTCGTCGGAGGAGGAGGAGGAGGAGGAGGGGGGAGCGACGACGGCCATCTTGGCGGTGCACTGAGGAGGAGAGGTCACAATATCGTTCCTGTCAGCGCCCCGCTGCGGCTGGGGGTTTGTGGGTATTGCCGTCTCGGCAGCCAAGAGGGAGGAGGATGAGGAGGAGGGTTGGAGGACGTCAGACAGGGTTACTGTGGAAACGCTAGTGGAGAAGTAGCCGCTGGATGACTGGCTGAGGGGGCTGAGAGGGGTGATGTCATGCGGGTCATGCACAGGAAGAGGAGGGACCTCCGGGAACTCTGCCCGCCTGTCTTTGGATGGGGGTTGCAGAATAGCGGCCTACAGGAAACCCACGGTTGCCGCAGGAGCGGAGGACGAGAGGAAAACATGCAGACAAGGCAAAACAAAAAAATATAATCAGCACTAACAAACTTGAAAATACAATCATGACAACAACCTGCTGAGTCAGCAGAAATGAAGGTAACGCAGTTCAAACCAGAAAGCAGAAGCACACAACATCAATGGGCGTTACTTACATAATGACATCCGATTCCGGCAGGAAACTGGAGTTACAGAATTGATTTACATTTTACTGTCTTCAAATAACATTCAGGTGTTCATATGCAGAGTGAAACGGTGAGCGGTCATTACCGTGTGGAGGTTTTTTAAAAGAAGAAAACTTACTCTCCTCGTGATGTGCAAAGATGTATATTAGATTAATATATGTTGGCAGTGTGAGTCAGTCTGATCTAGTGTGTATCCTCCAGAGCTGCTGTGTTTATGGTCTGCTATAAATCCGAAAACCTTCACCCGTCTCACCAAAAAGGCCCGAGCCTCTATTTTGCTTATCTGCACAATGATGGAAAAGGGACAGTAAATCATTTACAGTGATCTTCACCCAAGTGGCAATTTAAGTTCTTTGCTCATTGTGAGGAATTTGACTCGGCCAATACACAGTCTTCTGTTTCTCGTGTGCAGCTTTCTACACTTTGAACTATCTGACATATATAACTTATGGACGAGATATTTTCTCAATAGGAGATCTGCATAACAAACTAACTAACTTTGGGTAGTCGGGCATGAGCTGTTAGTTGGTATGGGGATATGAATACACATCAGGAGCACAGCACATTTGTTGTTCCAAAACAAGTTAGAAAATGGAACTAATGTGAACAATGCTTTTAGTGTGAATATGTTCTTACAAGGGTTGTATTTCAAACAGATTTGACAAAAATGTGACGCGAATCCCTCAATGTCTTGCACTCTGAAAATAACTTCTCACCGAGCGGTTGTCAAGGAAAAGCTTTGGCTCAACTGATAAATACACAACTAAATATCGGAAAAGACTTCTTTTCTGCTGAGACAATTGCTTTGTTGTATCAGTTACATTTTTGAAGAAAACTCTGTCTAAAAGTTGCAGATCAACAAACACGTGTGACAAAAACAAACAGGGAGGACAGGGCAACAGTCTCACCGAATCAGTCTTGACTCTGTTGTCATCTCCCGATGATGTCATGATACGAGGTACATGCTGGGGAATAATGACAAATCAGGTCAGGACAAGGAACCAGGGCCACGCCTTCCCATGAACATATGTTCCATTCACAGTGGAAGTTGTGTAGAGTGAAGTCCACGCAGACGGTTTGCGCCGTGCGTTCCTGTGTTTGTACCTGCTGGCTCTGTGGCGACGGTCTCAGCTCCTTCTTTTCATCTCGCGCTGGAAACAAAGACTTGAGCAGTTTGGGCATCTGAGGAACCAGCGCCTTAACTGAAAGATAAGAGGCAGCAAGCCCTGAACGACCTGGGGGGAGGGGCGGGGAGGGGAGGTAGGTAGGTAGGCGAGGGTGGTGGAGAAGGAGGAGGTCGAGGAAAGGAGGGGGCCGAGGAAGGAGGAGGAGGTGTGGGAGGTAGAGGAGGTGTGAAAGATTATGACAGGAAGTTGAAAAGCCAGTCCAGGAAATGGCCAAAAAACCCAGTGAAAGACTTGACAGGAGAAAACGTCCACTAGCGCAGATGGGAATGGATGTTTTCGCCAAAACAGTGCAAAACATTCTATGGGCAGTCTATTAACTGCAGCGCATGTGAAACAGAAATCAATCAACCAATCAATCATCAGTTAACTCTGTTTATCATATAAACAGAATTAATCTCAAGCAAGTGATGCACTAACATGGACTCGGACACGATCGCTATGAGTCAGCTGAAAGAGGAACAATCAGATTGATCAGACACTGAAATATCTGGTTATGAACATGAGGAAAAGTCAGTCACAGTGTTAGAAAACAGCGGAGATGGACAGAGTGTGTCACCTACAGAAAGAGGAGATCATGCTCACTGGGCAAGATGGAAACAGAGAGGAGACTAGCCATCTCACAATGTAAACAAACGGCACATGGGATGTTGCAGTGAAGTGTTGTGGTAGAAGATCAGACAGAAGGAGGAAGGAAGGAGGAAAAGACCAGGGAGAGAGGGGCATTACGATGAGAAGATCATTAAGATGAATGATCTGTAGGGGAGCGAAAGTCCTCCAGGTGGAGGATGAAATAGAGAGTGAGATGAAAGAGTGCGGGGGAGTAAAAAAAAAAAAAAAAGGATTTATGAAGGGAGAAGAGAGGGGAGGGGGGGGGGGGGGGGACGAACGGGAGGTTTACCTTGCGGGGGAGGGGGGGGGGGGGATGAAGGGGGGCGGGGGAGTCAAAAAAAAAAAAATGGGTTTATGAAGGGAGAAGAGAGGGGAGGGGAGGGGGGGTGGGGTGGGGGGACGAACGGGAGGTTTACCTTGCTCTGGTTCCTGATTCTGCGGAGGGGTCGTAGCAAGGGTAGCACACGAAGATAGGGAGGTGGTGTAGGTGGATGGGGAGGAGGCAGGGCGGGGGAGGGGCCTGTGGAACTGCGAGGGCATAAATATGTCCTGCTGACTCTCCCATCGACCCTGAGGAGGAGACAGGCAGAGGGACAACGCGCTTGTTTAACACCACGGTATGTGAGCAGCATTTCGTGCATCCTATTTGTCAAAAGGTGTGTTACCTTATCATCCAGAAGGCAGGTTGTGGACAAGTCCTGTCGACTTCCAGAGAGCTGAGGACGGACAGACAGGAGACATTGTGTTGCAATGCATGTGCACAGTACAGGATGTTGGTGTATTGTGTTTGTGTCCTACCCTGTGGACAGAGGGAGAACTGAGGCTCCGCCTGTTGCTCCGCCCTCTTCCAGCGAGTTGCTCTTTCACGGCCACTTCCTAAAACACAAAGGCAGGCCATGCATTTGACCATTGTTCCTTTTGCATTATGTGTCTGTGTGTGTTAATGTGTGTCTCCAGCAGTGTCTCCATCTACCTGTCTCAGTCTGTCCAGAGTCAGGATGTTCTCCAAGCTCATGACGCTTCGGAGGTATTTCTCGATGGCAGCCTCGTCATCACCCGACTGGCTGTTGTGCGCGCTTGCGGCCAGGCGAGCCAACATCTCTCTGTCCTCTGATCCAGGAGCGTCCTGAAACCCAAAAAAAATAAAAATAAAAAAAGACTATCGTTCAAGTGTCGAGGGCCAACTTGAGAAAGTCCAGATGCTCGACGCCACGACCCGGACGACTGAGAGCCGAACGTCTAAACACAGGATTTCGCGTGGGTTTCCAGATTCACTGACCCCCGGGATGTTGGAGACCACCTCGAACGTGACCCCGCAGCCAGGTATGGTGCTGCGGGTGGACATTCGTCTCAGGAAGTTGTGCGCGAAGCCTTGGCGGCCGGGGTTGACGTTGACGCAGATTCTCTTCCTCAGCACCAGCTGCATGTCGGCAGGATGGCTGAGCTGAGCCACCACTCTGACCGTCAGGTAGACGCGCTGCTCGGGCCAAGCGCCGCCGCGACTCAGCTGGGGGCATTCGTGGATGGTGGAGTCCCAGGACGCCTCAGCTTTCACCTGTGGGGGTTAACAGAGACATATTGACGATGTTGAACGGACTGACTCCAGGGACTCCATTACAATTTCTTTTGAATCTGTATCCGGTTTCTGACAAGAGATTCCTTTTCTTAAATCAAACACACTGGAACTATAACTTTCATTTCAGTATCGGGGTATTCAACCCATTTGGTAGACTGAAGAAACTTCGAAAAGACAAGCACCCGTTATTTAGACTTAGTTTGACTAACTGATCAATACATTGTGTGACAGAGGGAGAATAGATTGGTAGAGGTGTTGGTTTCAAAGCCAAAGGCAAAAGTGTCCGTATCGTTACATTTCAGATTTAACGTTATGCAGCAAAGGAACCTGATGACCTTGGTGAGACAATATGCCGGAGGGGGCTGCATCTAGAGGGGACACCTCAAATCTACAGGTGCACACACACACACTACGGCCCCACATCTTCACCTACAGCAAAATCTAACATAGCATGTCCTCACCTCTCCGTCGTAGTGTTTGACAATTTGCAAGTCAAAGAAGTCGTCCTCGTCCTCTCCACTCAGAGTTGCATCCCATCCTCCGGCCTCAGGAACCTCAAACTGATCCTGAGAGCTGAGGTCGTCGGCTGGAGAGACGAGAGGAAAAAAAAGATTGTGAGGTAGCCCGCGAGAAGCAAGACGCTCCGTCACGCGCAAACTGCCTCAGTGCAGAAAGCGCTTCACGGCACAGATGAGGATACGAAAATAGTTCAACATCAGCAGCGCTCTGTGTGAATCCCAATGCATTTATTTTTAGAACAAAACAAGGGGCTTACGTTTGAGGTTCAGGAAGCAAACAGGAATATGAGTCTCCATGCCTGGCACAGGAACCCTGTGGACAACAGAGTCTCATCACCATGTGTAATCCGTCTGTATCTTAAAGCGATCAAGTTTACACCATCGCGAGGAATGTTCAATACATGTGAGACGCTTTTGTCCGCGATGTGTCATTACCATTCAGCCGGCGCCCCGGGAATGCCGCTGCCAGCAGAGGGCACCATGACAGCATTTCTCTCTTCCGTCAGAGTCAAGCGCCACTCCAGCAGCTGAGCCTCCCTTTCCATGTCATCCTCCGTCTTCTCTGTGGAGACAGAAACACACAGAGTGAAGACGGCTGCCAACCAGAGAGCGCTACATCTGAAGTGCTTACCGAAAAGAGAGGCAGTGTTGACGACGTGTGGGTGAGTTTTGTCAATATTCATGTACGAGTGCGTTTTCGCAACTCCTTGCCTGTTTTGCTGACCAGGCTCTGCAGATGTTGGTCGAGGTATTCCTGTCTCTTGGTGAGAGCGGCCAGCCACTGCCGGCGTAAACGTTCCAGATCTCGCTCCTGTCCAACACACACGTCACAAAGTCAGCTTCAATTTCGCTGCGAGCTGATGTGAAGTCTCTTTGACGAATGCAGTGGATGGTGAACCTGATAACTGTCCATCTCGTCTCCTTCCTGGTCGGCCGTGTTCCTGATCTCAACACAACCCACTGACACCGCAAGTACGATCTCTGAGATCAGAGGCATGGTGCCAGAGTCCTGAACTGACCGCACATCCACCTGGATCCGCCTCGACTGACCCTACAGATGAGCAAGAAGGAAGCAATTCATTTCAGAAATATTTAGAATACCAAGGGGTCGGCCTTTGAGTAGAAGTTCGCTCGTTCTGACCTGTCGAAGCTGGAAGATTCCCCCTGTTCGAACATCTCTGGCAGGAACCACCTCCACTGGCACAAAGTCTCCATTCTCGTTGATCTCCAGGATTTGAATCCACAGCTCCAGGCGACGTGTGACCTCACTCCATCTGCAAAAACAACCATTCGCGATACATCAGGAGACAAACACAGCACTGTTTGTAGTGGTTAGTTGAAAGCTAGTGTGGCAAACTAGACTAGGTTTCGTGTTGTGTGTGTGTACCTGTCCCGCAGTGTGCGTGTCTTGGCCTGAATGATGCTGAGGTCCCACAGAGCAGGGTTCCTGCCTGCGTCCGCTTGCCTGTGTCCATAAACCTCGATGGCGACTGCCCCCTCTGTGAGGTACTCGATGAAATCCTCACTCACCGACACTGCCAGTTCCTGCGATAGCCACGGAAAAGTATGACACCAACAACCAGCGCGTGAACACTTTTCCATCTATTATTATTATTAATTTAATTAATTAATTATTGATTACTTATTTTTCAGAATTTTTATATTTTATATTTATATTAAGATGCTGCTACATTTGCACTATTCACTTTTTAACTTTTTCTTACTTTTTTAGCTTTTTTCCCCCTCTTTTTTGAATACGTTTTACTTCTTACTCTTATCATTAGCATTAGCATATGTTAAATGTACGCACCAATTCACCACAGCAAATTCCTGGTATGTGAAAACAGCTTGGCGAATAAAGAAATTCTGATTCTGATTCTGATCTCTGTTGCAGACGTGCACACACTGTTAACTCGGCAAATGATCCACGGCAAGTTCTGTTGTTGGAAGCCTCATGAATTCACCTTGCAGCAGTCAAATACCACCATGCAGTGGGGGTCCTTGGTGCTGGGTGACGATGACGATGGGTCGACCTCAGGAGCCACGATGACCGGCTCAGGCTGGTCCCAGAAGGAGTACTGACAGAAGACGAAGTTGGACAGGTACTGCGGGAGACCAGTGGCCTGCAGGATCTTGATCTGCAGAGGACACACAGGGCAAAGGTCAACATCCTCCTCTTTTAGACAAATCACACAAGACGGAAAGCTCCGCTCTGATTATTTGTTGTACCATGCATATAAATTTGCGGTCTTGAATGTCAGTGTCTTGGTTGTTGTCTGGTTCATCTCCTCCGGCCATGTTGTCCTCTAAACCACCTCCGACCCTCACCACCTCCACGTGGAGACGCCCTGCAACCTGGTCACAAAAAGCACCGGGAACAACAATAAATCCATGGCACATTCATCGTGTACTCGTCCTGGCGGGAAGATGGGAAGAAGGTGGGAAACTTAGCCTACACTTCCCACTGAAAAATATGTAAATATGTACCTCTCCCCTCTGGTTGATGATGGGAACGGCATACTGCAGCTTGACGTCATAGAACAGACAGGAAAGGAAAACATTGGCAACGCCGATCAAACTGTGGTTTTCCTGCTCATCGAAGAACGGATCGGCGCGGCGGAAATACGAGCGCATCACCTAGACAAGAGAAAAGGGAATAATTCAAGTCAAAAGGGTGATAATCACTGGAGGACAGCTCTGGTTATTACGGTATTACTACAACAGCGGACTTAAGTCTATGTCCACATTACATAACGAACGTAAAGTTATATACGCTAATGTTTACTGATGATGCTGCCCCAGGGTCAACGAGCGGCGTTATCAGTCTGGGACTGACGAAGCAAAGTCAGCAAGCCCAACTCACTGGGTTGTCATTGTGATGAAGGTGATACTCCTGCCACTCTTGATACAGCTCTCTCATGTCCACCAGACGGTTCTCCATCTTCTCCAAACTCCAGATCTGTTTCCCTCTGCACCGACGTCGCACCTGAATCGCTGGTTCGCTGAGTACAGCATCCCTCTACACACACACACACACACACACACACACACACACACGATTAGGTTCTCGACTAAGATGAAGGCAGAATGGAAGAATGACGTGTGTTCATGTTTGTATGTGAGACCTTGCGGTTTGCATTGAGGTTGTCCGACGGGATCTGCAGAGTGACTCTGTACTCGGTGTGTCGCTCCAGCTCATCCGAGATGAAACAGGCTTCCTGCGCCAGCAGGTTCGCCCGCACGATCTGCTCCCTCAGTCGCCTCAGACTCCTCACCAACACCGCCTCCCTGCAAAGAGGCAACGTGACAATTTCATTGGTTCATCGACACAACAAGCACATGCACTCCTTCTACTTGTACATGTGATAGAACAGAACGGAACACGTATCTTCCAACAGCGCTCACCTCTCCTCACTCCACTGCCTTAGTCTACTCTGTGCACTGGTTGAATGACTCATCCCTCCCATGCTGAGTCTCTCCAGGCTGCGGTAGTGAGACTGCTGTCCCGGACCTTGCTGGCCCGGTAATGGCGTCCCAGGCTGACCCGTGGACAGACGGTCCGGGTTAAGCTTCTTGCGGAGCTGCTGGAGCTCCTGCTCATACATCTGCCTCTGGCGCTCCAGAGCTGAGCGCTTCTCCTCTTCGTGCTGCCTCTCCAGAGACTGGAGGACGGTCTGCATGGGGTCTGACGGCACACGACAAAATAAAGGGTGAGAGAGCCGTTGCGGGAATGCAAATGGATGCTCTGTCTTTTCTGTGTGTGGAGCTTTTCTGCCCTTACCGTTATTGCCCAGGGCTTTCATCATGACCTCCGTTTGTGCAAATTCATAGGAGAAACTGACTTCACTGGAAACTTCGCTGGCTGTGTCGCCATCGGCATCGAGCTGCTCGTTGCTGCCACTGTTTTTCATGACTCCGCCCTCGCCCTCCTCATCCTCCGCTCCTCGAGAGCGTCGCTTGGGGAGGTTGATCCTGTGGGGAGCGAGACATATTTTCACTCATGTTATCTTCTCGTTGGTTATCTTGGTACGTAAGAGGAGCCGGTTTTGTTGAATATAACGAAAAGGAGTCAAATACACTTTTAAGGGGAATACTTTTGACCCTAAGAATTTCAAATTTCAAACAATACGCTTACCTAAAGAAGTGATTGTTTCCCCAGAATATTCGGTCGCCATGGTGAAGCTGCAGAGCACTGGTAACTGGAGAGCCATTGACACAAGTCCTATAACAGAAGCGCCGTTAGCATGAATCATTTCAACCTCCTGTCTCTTTTGAGTGAATTCTTGATCCTTGCAGTGTTGTTGCATCACTATTACAACAAACAAAAGACCTGCTATTAACATTTGTCCTGAGGGGTCTGAATGCACCCTAATCATATATCCAAACAACAGAGGTAAACATTTACAAATAGTGACATCATCAGTGTGCCCCAAATTCAGGTCACATTTTGATATCAGGTGTGAACGGGTTCATTTGACAGTGCTGCCGCTGAAGTGAACTCCTTCAGTTGTGACAGATTCGGTCCACTTGGGACTGACTCTGTCACAGGAGAGGTCTGACCAACAGCCACCAACCACCATCCGCTCCTTTACCCCCCAAATGTGAGCGCCGCTCTGCTGTGTAACTTACCGAGCGTTGCGATGAGGGGTGAGGACGACGGCGGTGTCTGCCGTGATGTCAATGACACAGTGTTCTGCCTGGATACCCATCCCACACAGCTGGATGTCCTGAGAGTCTGCTGAGCCCACCTTTGTGTGGTCCTGAGGAACAATATTCAACACCAAAACACATTTGACCTGATTTAAAAATGATTCAGAAAGAAACAAAGTTACGTTTAGCCGAGATAAAAACCCACGCTCAAGTTTGTGCTCTGCTGTTTTTATCTGCTTCAGGACTGAACTATTTCATCGTGAAATGTATCATTGTAAAACAAAAAAATCAAATTCAGTGTAATGAATGAAATCATATACTTCTCCCGAGACACATGAGCAGTCGGTCAGTCGGATGACTACTGACTCTAATCAGCTGAATCATTTTTAAATAGAAATTTCAGTTCCCGTGATGAAAACAGGGTGCATTCGAATTTTCTTTTCAGCTGAATTAAGAGGGCAGAGGGGCAATTGTATGTATGATGACACCATTTTGGATGAATAAGATTGGGAATGACAGTGGAGTGGAGAAGCTAAGTGTATATGTATGCACCTTCAGGTAGTACACCAGCAATTCATTAAGAGCAGGATCAGCGTTCAGGTTGACGAGAAAGCTCTTGTCATCTCCGACTTTAATTCCTGAGGACTGGAGCGAAATACCCAGACTCTCCAACTGTCTCTGACGCTCCTGCAAACACACATGGGGAGAAATGTCATCATCACAAAGGGTGTCATTTGAAAGCAGAATGATTTGAGATCCGATAACGATTTCAGTCCGTCCTACCTGTGCAATCTCCTCGGTTTTGCGAAGCTTCTCCTCCCACGTGATGGTCATCTCTTGAATCAGCTTCTCCGACTCTTCCAAACGGTCCTTCAGTTCTGGAGCCTTTAAAGACTGGAGGAGGAAAACAACAGATGAGGACGGAGGAAAGCAAAGTATTTGACATTTTGATCGCAGGGATTTCAATGATGTCTCACCTCTGCCTGCGTCAGCTGCACTCGCAGTTTCTCCACTTCCTCACGGAGCTCCCTGATGATGCGAGCGTTGGGATCTTCATTGATGACGGCATGGTTGACGATACTCTTTGCTCGGTCAGCATAACGCAGTGTTGACAGCGTCTCCTCATAGTTGTCTGCTGCTGGACTCACAGTTGCAACCATTGCTGTGCGACTGTTGCCCCCCAGGCAGTCCTGGAGACAGACGGGAGAAGATGAGTGTTGGTACCAGAAAAACTGGAAAGGTCTTTTTCTTTTCTTTTCTTTTTTTTTTTTTTTTAAAAACAAAAATGAGGCAGCTGGATTACTGCGGACGTACCTTTAGCAGCCATGTCAGAACAGAGTCTCTGTACGGAACAAACTTGGTCTTGTTCTTGGCAGTTCCCTGTTCAGCTAGTGCTGAGATCACAAGGCCCAAAGTTGTCAGAGACCTGACAAAAAATTTAAAAAAACAGTGAGGACAAGAACTTCAGCACATATATATATATATATATATATTTGCACTTCTTGACACTTGAAAGTTAAGTGTGTTGCCAATTGCCCAAAGTAAAATAAAGTTGACACAGTGTTATTCAAATACAGTCCAAAAGCAACACATTCAAACGAAGATCCGAAAAAATATGAACGATAAAACTGATGCGAAATGACAACACATCGAGGTGAATTTGATCAAGCAAAACATCTGCTGACAATCTGGGGTGCAGGTTCAAATGTACACCCACATCATGAGCATGTGGGTGTGTGGTTATGTGCACATACTTGTTAATGTTGCTTCCCTCCTTCAGTCGCTCTCCCGCAGCTCCGGTTTTTGCTGCTCGCTCACTCCCGGCTAAATCTACCAGACTCAGCCGACTGACCTTTTCACCGCTTGTCTGAAAAGACAGAAGAGAGAGAGACGCACACACACAGAAAGTCAGATCATCGTGTATTTTCCTGAAAATAAAGGTTCATCTTGAAAACTTAAGAACATTTTCAACAATAACGACACCCAGAGGCCCTTGTCAGCCGGCTACACAGACTTCAGGATAATGTAATGTTAGTTCACAAATATAATGAGGGGCAGGTCCATGTAGGTCTTGGCACGTAAAGGCACCTAAAGGAATTTTAGAGTCAATTTTGAATGAGTGACAAATGGGCAGTAATACAAGAGACAATCACCAAAAAGGCTGCACATCAACACAATCACCTGCTGACTTTTCAACATTCAACTGAACCGAGCCCTGATTTTGTGAGCATCAGTGCATCAGCGAAGGCAGAGATAAATAACAAAGCAATTTAGCTTTCATCACAAACATCCCCTCATTAATCAGCTGTTTATTGCCTTTGGACCGAAAGCTTTCGGTCCATTCAGCCTTAGTGGAATTTCTCAATGACTTTCCCATTTGACAACACCCACCCGATTCCTCAATGACCTGCCTGCCGTTGGTTTATTGTCGCTCAGTATTTCTGTCCACACATTCTCTCCGTGTCATTCCGAGAGCTGTTGAGGACGTAGGTATCACGTCGCCATCTGTGCTGTGACACATCAGATCGCTTCAGGCTGAGAGTGACACGCCAGTAGCTGATGATGAATGAAGGTAACACCTCATCTACACCTGCTACCATGGCACAACATTGGCTGATCCTCAGCCATGGACATGCTCAGCCACAATAGATCTCATTGGTAGTTCCAACACCACAAAAGCATGTTGACAAAGAACTGATCAAGATGAATACACTTCATCATGTGCTTATTTTGCTGTTGGTAGCTGGACACAGCTCCTTAATGCAGCATCGCTCATCAGAATGAGCCTTTGGGATTTGCATCAGGAGTGGGTCACATCTACGTAGGCCGCCATGTCGCACCATCACATCTGGCCGATAACTAAAGGTGGCTATAGAGTTGAATCAAACATCACAACACGAGTCAAAACACAAGTCCTACACATCTTTACACCAATAAAATGATCAGAGACGGGTCTGTTGGAACAAAGAAATCACCAATTCAATCACGGCACAACGACGAGACACAGAGGTGAAAGTTGTCGTTTAGATTTCTGCTTTAAAAAAAAAGCGAGTCTGCAAATGAAGCGGAATTTCCGTCTCATTCACTTTCTTCTCTTTATTGCCGTAGCACTCCATCGCAGTCACTTTTTCATTCTCTCCTTTTTATGACCAATCAGTAACCCCGTCTGATTCATCCCTCGCTGCTGCCAAGTGCTTACTCACATGGCATCGGTTATATTTTATTGTGAGGTCTTCACTTTACAATGCAAAGTGCAAAGAAATGATGTATATGGAGACTTTGGGCAATCAATCTGAATACAATCGCGCTGAACTGAATCGATACTGTAGTAATTCATTCTTTTATGTAGGGTCCCTGAGTTGGAGCAGCAACAATATGTATTTCACGACGTCCAGCTTTAAATCTTCTTTAATAAGTACTTTATAAAGAGGAGGGGATTTTTTTAAGGATCTGAAACTGTTATACACCAGCTCTGAGTCTCTGGTTCCTCTACTCACAGAAGAAAATTTGGCCTGAGTTCCTCTGATAGATCTTGGTCCCCCTGGTCAAATGTGAACAAACCTGGGCACTGAAAAGACCCAGTCATTAGAGGAACGGAGAGAGATCGACCTCAGGGAGCAGTGATACTTATCAGCCTTTGCCTGGTGCAGCATCAACTCTCCGCACGAAACAGAAGTTATTAAACAAACACGAGATATGGATCTGTAACTCTGAGCAGATTAGATCACAAGACAGATAAAACCTGCTTTTGCTGTTCTCGTTGTGGAAACATTTTGAGGTAAACAGACGAGGAGGAGGCAAAGCTGGTGAGTGTTTGCATTTGCGAAGAAGTTCCAGTGCTATGTCAATGTGTGACCTATGATAATCCATGCAATAAAAAGTGAATCGATTATAACCATCAGCAACAGCTACATTCATACTATGATTTCTAAGATTTCAACTTGGGCTGGTCAATCAACCAATTTGAATAATTACTGCAATCCAGCTAGAATCGAGAGCAATATAACAAAAGCTTACAGTTCATCAGCAGCATTAGAAAGAAGCAGGAAATATCAGCTCCTTGTGGCATCATCTTCCCTGATATAGGATTCTGTGACCAGGAGAGTTGATACCTGAGTTTGCAACAAGATCAGCAGGAAGGAAGGTCACACACTTGATCAACCTTGGCAGCTTTGGGGTAAGTGTGCAGGCCATAATCACTTCTCCTGGCATGTCAAACAAGATTGTTAATAAGAATAGTAAAGAGGGGGGAAAAAAAAGTTTTGAACTGTCAAATGCAACACACAATGTTACCAATGCTGTGCTGGAGTCAGCAAAGCAGGGATCAAACCCACTAAGAGCTGAGGGTTTGGTGACGAGCGGGCCAAAGTGCTCAGAGAATGGACTTTGAATGGGGTGTCTGAGCGCAGCGCGCTGCTGAAAGCAAATCCTGTGATGAGTGGCTGAGCTGCAGAATGACTCATCCGGCAATGAGTGACTATGCGGTCTGCTCCACACAGGTCCCGAGTCTGCAGGTGGTGCAGATCCGCTCCACCGACCGGGACCCACGACAGCCGTTCCCTCGCTAGGGTTCCAGAGAACGAGGCGTTACCAAAATACACGTGCGTTGACGAGCAATCGGTCATTATCAACGGCTGATTTTGTTGATGACAACTGTTGACATCGGGAACAACCAATAGGATCGTTGTATTCATGTTCCTGGTCCCTCTCACCCCTCTCCTCTTTACGTAGGAGTATTTACATACACAATGTGCATGTATTTAGTAAATAGACAGGGGACAACACATTAGATGAATGACAGTATTACCACTGTTTCTCATTGCCTGAAGAACACTGTTTCATTGTTTAGCTGTGGGCTTATCAGATGCTTTTTTTCCCCCAAAAGTTGTTTTGCTTACAGAGCACTTATTATCATTATTTTCCACTGGCGTACTTTGCATTGTGGGGAAAAAAAAGGTCCAACATTCATTCCACAGCACCGCGGCATAATACCAAGCAACAGTGAAATGTAACAACCAGTACATTAGGGGCCGGCTGCTCTGTGCTCTTTGGCGTCTGAGGCGTCATCAAAGCAAAGAGTCATGAGAGGAGTGAGAAAGAGCACCATTACATCCCCGTTGCATCTGGTTCACTGCGAGCGCAGAAATCGGTTTCAAGCGCGGACGGACTTGATGAAAGTTCATGTACAAAATGCTTGCGGTTATCATTGTTATATGAGATGCAAAGCAGGATGCGGCAACTTGTCCAGCTTGAGGAAACGCCATGTGCGAACCCTGGTGATTGTTGATCATTCAATTAGTGCTGATTTCTCATCATCTTTTTTTGACAATAGCACCAGTATATAAGTACCTGACTGGCGCTGGAGCTAAAGTTCTGAATGTCAATCAAACCAAACTGTACCGATGTGAGCAAACATCTAGATTATTGAGGCTTCACTTTCAGAAAGTAAGCTATTGGAACAATAAACAATCAAATCCGTCCAAGTATGCAACAAAATCAAGCCAGTAAAGAGCACGCTAGCTAAGCGATTCAATCACTAACTACACAGATTGAGTGTTAGTTGTTTGATGAATCTACTGACTGACTGACTTAGTGACTGACTGTGGGAGCTCCTTGAAAACAGATCAGAGGGTATCAGCTGACTAACGCCCCGTCATGTCAATGAATAATTAACAAGATTCACTCAGGACAGGTTGGTCTGGAAAAAAGCAAACAGGAGCAGCAGAGAAGAAGTGGGTCAGGGAGGATGGAGCGATAGTCCTTTATGGCTTTTCGGAGAGTTCCTGGTCAGACAGCTGAGCTGACATCACCTTGGCGCAGCCGCAGCAGCAGCAGCAGCAGCAGCAGCAGCAGCAGCAGCAGCAGCAGCAGCAGCAGCAGCAGCAGCAGCAGCAGCAGCAGGTGATTGACTAAAAGCACAGCAGTCACTGTTTGTCCAGTCCAAGTGGACTGGACAACTCTGGGACAGGAGGAGACTCGGATGGAGTTTCAGGTGTGCTGGAACGTTCAACTTCCCAAACAATCAGGAAAAATGCCGGTCAATCACAACATCTTCAAGCACTTGACCCTGAGTCATTCACAAAGTTACCGCGCCGAGAAAAAGAAGCACGCTGCATACGACATGTTCACTGCCTACACCTCTGCAGTGCCACAATCTTCACAGACGCAACTGTGACTGTGACAGCAGCAACCCGCGCCCTCATGTCTCTCCAAGACAGAGGAGGGCGCCACTCTCAGCCAAGGCTCCGAAACCGCCAACAATCAAGTGCGACGGCTACACGTGATTGATGGCGAAAACCGAATCGAGCCCACAACCTGAACAACTGAGAGCTGAAATCCTGCCACGTTGGTGACCCGTCAAAACAGCCACACTACTTCCCATCACAAGCTGAATCTGGCTCTGTGGCAAACAGCGGTTTGTGCAGTTAGGTCTTACCCCAGACTTCAAGTCCTTGAGTGTGTGCGTGAGGATGATGTTGAAGACGGCGTGCGATCGACTGCTCTCCTCGTTCATGTTGGTCGCAGCCACGGTCCGAGACTTATTCCCCTCGGACATCAGAGACTCGATGTCCTGTCGGAACAGAAACAAGACACTGACTCGCATGCAATGATATCTCATTTTGAATGGACATATCGTTCCTCTGACTTTTTCTTGCTTATATACTCTAGGTATTTGGTAGTCTAGTCTATACAAACTGATTCTGCATGTAAATATGATGACAATGAAAAGGATTTTCAAGTTTGGTCAATCATGGTAGTGCGGGTTGTCCTTTATAATGTCAAAACCGAGCAGTTTTTATAGGCGTGCGTACTTTTGGAAACGCTCGTCCAAACCAGCTGCAGTTCACTTGCTTTTCACCGACGGCTCATTGACATAAGCTCTACAGTGATTGTGGAGAAGAGAAGCCTCGCGCCTTACGCTAAGCAGATCCTTTTTTTAAGACATCTGATACCTTAAGAGTTAATGCCTTCCGGAGTGATATGTACCCGAGCTACTTTCATCATATGAGCTTCAGTTTTAGAAATCTTCCAGAGTAAAGATCCAGGGAGTAAAAGGAACAAAGGTCAGGTCACTCAGATGTGACTGTGATCAGCCAAAATGTGATACCATTAGATATATTTGGCTGTTTATGTTCAGGGCACAAGTGGGAGAATAACAACAAAATGGACATAGAAAAGAAACAAAAAATTTGAAAATGAATATTTTACCTTGTAACTGGCCACAGCGAGTCGAGATAGGCCATCCACATAGGGGCCCAACGATTTATGCTCCCTGACCCTCAAAGTCGTTCGACCCCTAGAAAAAAGTAAAAACTGGTTAAAAAAAAATAATAAAGGAATGAAAATCGATGTCACTCTGGCTTAAAAACCTTTCATCTGATGCAACAGCAGAATTAACAGCGGAACACACAGTCAGATAGTTCTGGAGGCCAGTACAACTTCCGCTTATCATAGACTTTCCTTGGAACGTGGTGCTCCGACTCTAATTCAAACCTGTCATGTGCCCAAGGACTCCATCATTCTCTGCTCTGCAGCAAAGCCCATATGGCTATCAGATGCTGCTCGCCTCTTTGGCCTGTTTTACTGAGGTCAGAGGTCGTGCAGCGAGTGAGGGTCAAAGGTTGTGCCGTCTGGGGTGGCAGACGCAGTCCTGAGCTGCTGATTTACTGCTGACCCGCTGGACGTGAACTGGCCTCCGTCAGTTAGCGCAAAGCTGGATGAGGAGGATCCCTTCTACCCAGATCGCAGCAGCTGCTGATCACTGCATGGCCAAAAGACTTTCTCTGTTCAATAAACTAACACGGAGTTTACAATCGAAAAAGACTCGGTTCACCGAAAGAGACACGCTTGCAAAGATTGACCACATATGTACAAGATGATTGCTACATCCTAAATTACAATAAACTGTAATATAACTCAAGTCCAAAGTTGAGTATTTGGACATATTTGCTTTTGTTGCAGTAAGAGGCTCAAGCTTCCGTATGTCGTAAGAGAAATGATTTCTGCTCAATCTTACATCATATTAACAAGATATAAAAAATAAAAAAAAACAGAGATACAACAGACCGCAGGAGTGTAAGTGGGCTGTGCCACTGTGGCCTCCAATTTGATCTCTGAAACGGGTGGAAGATGAGGTCGAGGTCATACCCTTTAGGGTCAAGCAGATCCCGGACTTTCTCATTGTAGATCTCCATGTAGGAAACTTCCACAGTGAAGCTCTCCTCCTCCCGCTGTTCCTTCTGGGTTCTATTGAACAAAGCACTGCACAGGCGTGGGATCAGGCCTGGCTGGTCCACCGAACCCATCATTGTGTACGACTTTCCAGAACCTGGGGAACGAACACGCAAACACACAAAAAGCGCTTAAAAGGTGATGTAATGGTTTTTGCTTAGTATTGAGAATTAAATGTAGGTGGACGATGATGATAGAGCTACAGTTATTAATGCCCCTCCCTCTGAGTCATCAACTGGAAACTTGAACCTCCTGTATTGTAAATCTACCCTGACACCGGACCTCGTTTATAAGCTCCGATGTGATTATTGAAATAGTTGTACCACGCCTCTCAAGTTGGTTACAAACTGGCGCTAAGCTGTGGCATGTTGTTCCTGTTGGCGAGGAGAGGAGAGAGAAGCTTCCTGCCACAACACATCCACACTGACACTCCTCTTAGTCATTGAACTAAACACTGCTGAAGGACACTTTGCTCGAAAAGGTGTGGGTGAATCGCTTCCTCGCCAAAGAGGTTGTTTTCACCCCCGTCTTTGTGTGAATTTGTTTGATTGTTTGTGTGTTTGTTTGTTTGTTTATCAGCAGGATTGCACTTGAAATACTGAATGGATTCCCACAAATTGAAGAGGGAGGATGGGACAAGGCCCAAAAAAGAACCCATTTCATTTGGGCGAAGATCTGTACAGAAGAGCAGATCCTGTGTTTTTAAAACTTTATATACATTTATGCAAGAGGGCCCTTGCTGGAGGTATTTGTGGCATTCCAGTTTATTTGATCTGCCCAGCTCCTTCAGTTCTGAAACTCTCTCACTCAGTCGCCAGTTTCAAAAGGTAATGTAGTGGAGCTTCTCTAAATCTAAATATCAGTATAAGGCAACAAAAAAAATTCTACCCTGAAAAAGCAGCAGTGACTGAGGGACAAGTGAGTGAAAATAGACCAGAGTTGTGTGAGGTGCACCACCGTGAATTACCAGTTTGTCCATAGGCAAATATACAGGCATTGTAGCCCTGGAAGGCATTGTGAAGAAGGCTCTCTCCAAGGCACTGGAACACCACCTCCTGACCTGGAGAGACGCACACACACAGAGCATGTCACGTGTTTTGTTCGGTAAGATTAATCACTGATGAGGAAAAGGAAAAGGAAAAGCCAGAAGTTAAACAAAATTGTACTGAGGCCAGTAACTGAGAAGCCATTCAAAAACTCATTGACGCTACAAACCAACCTGCAAATTTCTCCTTATCCGTCTCGTCCATGGACCAGAAACAGTAATCATAGGCAAAGACCTGGAGACAAGCATGAGAGATACAGACTGGTGGTAACGCAGCAATATTGACACTCAATTGCAGGATAATGAAATGAACACTTTCAGAAACCTAAAACTAAATGAACAGAAATACTTGGATTGTATGAAGATTCATCCACAATCAATTTAGATTCAAGGGCGACAGAAAAACCTCGGCTCATCAGCATAACAAAGCCTTAAAGGGTAGTGAGAAAAAGCCCTTATTCTCAAACTTAATAGGTTCGTATCACTGCCTTCACAGTTGCATACAGCTCATCAACTGCTAAGCTGAGTAAATACAGCAGCCTCTTTGTTTAATGGATGTGATTCACAACCATGGAATTAACTCGTGTGTGTGTGTGTGTGTGTGTGTGTGTGTGTGTGTGTGTGTGTTGATACCTTGGACTGATTCCTGATGAGGTTTGGAGGTTCATGGTCCACAGGAGCATGTGGAAAGAGAGATAAATGACATTTGGAGCTCATGTCAGACAGAGGGATGAGTGCACTGGCCCCTCAGAGTCAACACAGTCTGAATGTTGGCAAAATCCTTTATGTAACTGTGCATCCGTTTTTTTTTTTTCCTGTGAGACAGACACAGGCCAAACCACTGACCTTGTCAAGTCTCCCTCGTTTTTATTTGTGCAAATTTTGACTGAATATTAACTCTGTGTGAGTGTGTGTGTGTGCGTGTGTGTGTGTGTGTGTGTGTGTTGTTTCTCGTGTTTGTCACATTTCAAACCGGACTTCTCGGGGGATTCGGTAAGGGCGTGCGTCGGCGGATGTCAGGCAAGGCATTCATCTTTGATGGCTCAGGGAGACCAAAAATCTCTGGAACTTGGTGGAATTGTTGTGGGCATGGGCGTGTGTGTGTGTGGGTGTGTGTCTGTGTGGGTGTGTGTGTGTGTGCAGTGGAGGGGGTTGGTGCTGAAGCTGGCAGAGTGTTGAACTAGTGTGAGAATCAGATGGTGCTGTGGAGGGGTTACTGGGTTGAGGTCACACACGGGAACAAGCAGACGTGTGGGGAGAATGCCTTCAAATGCTAGAGATGAAACGTTGACATTTAAAAAGAGGGAGGACTGCCCATAGTACTGCATGATATTCTACAGAGAGCGAGAGAAGAAGGGAAACATGCCAATACGAAACCTACACACATGAATTCACAAACAAACATGGCTTTACTACAAGCATTTCGCCGCGAGCCATGACCTTTACAATGGATCTCCTCAGCACCACACTATCGCTCCATCCGGCTATTTCTGCATGTACGGAAATGTCAGAGCGGGCGACTACAAGGAAGTCACTGAAATATTGTTTTGTTGTGAATGGGATGTGTCTGGGTGGAACTGTTTAGACAGGTTGGTGCTGGTTGCTGGCCTAATTAGCAAAAACATCAGCATGTCTACAGCAAATGTGAATTTCCTCGTGTAGCTGGTAGAGAATGTCGCATACACACAAGGTCCTGCGGGTGTTGTGGTACGGGGGTGGAATGGCCAACTTTGACTGTTGTGTTTACAAACTAACCTACAATACCTGAACACTACGCTGTAGTAAACTATATTTAAGCAACAAAATCAATTTTCCATAATGATTGCATGTACTGTATTTGGCTTTGCTCTCTGTTTACAGTCCTTCACAGAAAATACAGAAACACAGATAAACGGAAAAGGGAAGTCAGCAAAATGACACAATCAAAGAATAAATGAAAAACAAAAACCCTACACCATATTGTATTTTTGAAACACGGAATAATTATATTTCTTGCAGGAAAAACAATGTTTTTGAGTTCAGTGATGCTCAGTTCTATTAATCTTGCAGTTGCCTGAGCAATCTAACCTTGGAATATCTTACAAAATGTGCTTCTACTTTGTAATAATATATCATACTGACATGATCACTGCACAGATATAAACACCATTAATTTATGTCAACATCCTAATATAGCACCCACTCATTCCACAATCCTTTTGATTCTGTGGCCACCATCAAGTTAACGACACAAACAACTTGTTTAAACCCATTTAAAAAGAGTGAAGAAAGAGAGTAACATCAACAGTGTTCAATTTAAACCTGTGGTGAACATCTCCAAACTTACACTGAACAATCAGAACCAACTCTCGGCTCGATATAATAGCTGCACAAGCGGGTTACTGTTGTTATCCACTGTGGACAAAACAACTCCCGGACATGAGCCTTCAACTTGAAAACCCATCTCCTCGTGACATGCATTCATTCCTCACAAAATAACCAGTGGATTAAAAAATGACACGTGCTTTAGGGTTGCAATAACATTGATTTAATCTAGTATCAAAATAGTTGGCAGTGTTATGTTTGCCGTTTGGAGTGCCAGGGCTCTTGCACCAACATTAACATGGAATTTGACAATAGCAGGGTATCTCAATGATAATTACTTTGGTGGCTAGTCAGAGGTCAGAGTCGACCAAAATTTGGCCATGTGACTGGAATCAGGATGAAATTGACACGTTTTGTGATTTGCGAGATGACAAATGGCAATAGGGCATTAACATCAGCCATTTGGTGAGCGCTTTAATCGGATAGTTACTGCAACATGTCACTGTTTGGACTTGCAGGCTCTGAGGGACCAGAGTCTATAACGCAGGATTTGTGTTCACTATATTTATTTATTTGTGTTTGCTGCTCCCTTTAATCCTGTCATTAATTTCTGAGAATGCAATAATCTCCAATCATTCATTTCATTTAAATTCATATTCAACGGAGTCAATTGTTATGCCCTACTTTGCCCTTTTTATTGTCTCCCTTCACTGTTGGAAACCTCTTGTTGTCTTCCACCACCATCTGTGCGTTGTAGGCTCTGCCCACAGGCTGAGGGCAGCTGTCGGAGAGCTGCATCCAGTCAGATGATGAGGCCAGAGGTAAGGGACGGCCAGCGGTTTACATGCACACGTGCACGCGCACGCACGTGCACACAAAAGCATGCACATATACACGCGCGCGCACACACACAAACACACCTGTTTCCTTTTACTATTGTGCATTCTTTTAAAACCGCCAAAGCTCTTGTGCAAAGACGCCAACCTCCCTTCCAATTGGCAACACATCATATTTCACTGACGTTCCTCTGCTGACGTGCTGTGCTCAGCAGAGTCGATACTAGAAGAGTAACCCTCGTCTACAACCTTAATTGATACCAGTGACTCCTCAAACCAGGAGACAATTAGGAACTCCTTTAGACGGCTCTGATGGTTCCTTATAGAACATTGAATCCACAAGACCTCCGGCAGTCATCTGAATAGGAAATGGTTTTCACCATCTGAAAACGTCAGGGCAAACTGTATTAAATACACGCACTAATTACAATATCCAATGAGAAGATCACCATCTGGAATTAGTCCGTAACAGTGGATGCTTTTGTAATTGAAGATTTGCATCCCTTAAAAGCTCCACACGGCCTTTAAATCAGCCAACATGTCTATTTTCTACTCAACACTTCAGGGGTGAAATCAGCATGGTGGGTTTTGACGTACGTAGTGATGACAGCTGTCAAAGCTGCTTGAACGGCTGCAGGCCAGAAGGGTCGCGCATGTCTTGCGCTCAAGCTCCCACTAACGAAGCCGGGAGCCACTATGACCAATGAGTGGGGAGAGCGAGGTGGTCAGGAGAGCCATGAACCCGCCTCTCTCGGTCCTCCAACACTTCTATTTGCCCCCCCCCCTTCAGCCTGCTCCTCTGCTCTGATCACCGTCATTTAAAAAATAACTTAATGCATGGCTGCTTCCCCCCCTCCTCTCTCTCTCTCTCTCTACTGTTCTTGCATTCTTTTTCCTCTCTCTGGGATCGTACCATTTGCGGTCGTGAGGGGAGGAATGAGGAATAGAGGATAGAAAGGAGGCTGAAGGTAGCCAGGGGGTGCAAGGAAGGAAAGAGGCTGGGCTTGAGACTGGAATGTTAAGCTGAAACATACTGATGGCACAGGACAACAGGACATGTACTGTAACGGGCTAATGCTTGAAATCTGCACATGGTGACGAACAAGGACCGGGACAATAGGTCTTTACATACAGTGAAAATGACAGCTGTAGAATAAATGGCTGATGCATTATCCTTCAGCTAGGATTACACTGAAATATAATGCGATCGTATAAAATAGAAGTGCTGATCATCGTTAAAAAAAAACCCAAGACCAAGAATGGAAGATATAGACACTCAAATAATTCAGTTTAAAAGTCACACAAGCAATTTTCAAAGCGGCCGAGTTACAACACAGTCAACAAAGGCTGGTGTTATTCATACTGCAGAAATATGTTCTGGCAAACATACAGAAGTGGCCATTAGGTATTTGTGACCTCACACCTCTTTGAAACGATGCACCATATTTAATTAGCAGCTCTTATTCATGTATAGCTGCTTGCCGTTTATTTGGTTTGACAACAAAACAACGGAGCAAAGAGCAGATTTCATGATACGTTTTTTTATTTTTTTATTGCCAGGATAAACTTGTTGCTACCCATTAGGCACAACAAAAATTGAGTGTTTTATACTATACAGTATATCACATTAAATCTTAAGATCAGAGTGCAGAAAAGTATTGTGTGTACTACAATGAACAGAGCCATTTGACCTGTAAAAACATATTTCGCATGCTTAATATATATTTTCTTCTGATCACCGACATCACAGGAACGTTAGTCACTTCCTTGCTTCACTACAAGATGTTAAGAGTCAGTGGGCATTTCTTATTGAAGTTGGTCTGTGGGCGTTCTTCAATGAGAGGATAGAGTGTGACTTCACTTCCAGCCACAGTTAGACTACAATTAGCCCATATCCTTTAGCCATGTCCTGATATTCAAAGCCTGAGCCAAACAATACAAAGTAATTTCCTGCCCTCCGCCAGACCTGCTAATTAATGCTAATCATGCACTCATACCACGTCACACAGTCGAAGCTCAGGTAATGTGTTCTTTGTGTTTGTGATCGTTTGCTGCGAGCATTAACCTTGGCGGAGGTATGCAGCGCGCAGGACACATTCACAACACATTAACAAGCGTGTGCGACAAGGATATCCATACAACGATCTGAGGTTGAGCATGTCAATTCATAGGATCACATGGTGTCACATGACCTTTCTGCATTCATTTAACCCGAAATGATTGACGACAATTACATCACGCTGCCCCTCGAAGAAGTCCATCATTCCGAGACGCAAGGCTCCACGATCTATTTCATGCATCGTCTTGGAAACCGAGGCACTCGGCGTTTGCCTCACTGACATCCGTTAGATCCAGAGTGTGTCAACATTCAGCCTCAGCAGACTAATGCAAACAGCCTCAGGTCATCATCCAGAGTGTGTAGTCTGTGGCAACACAGCAGCACAGAGGTTAGCTGTCTGCTGCTTATCAGACACCCGCTAGCACAGCATGCCCCGTGTCTTGCAGGTCAAACTCTGGAGGTTCAAACATCCCTGGAGGTAAAGTGAGTGATTCACCCAAAGTGGCTCAGTCCGGGCAGGTGTGAAACCAGATGGGGCACAAAACTGGATCTACGAATGATGTGAACCACCGATACGTTCACAGATGGCAAAGAAAACTAGGTTGACCTTTGCTCTCCAGACACTCTGAAAAGGAATAGAGAATACTCGAGCCTTCAGGTTGCAGAATGAATGTCGGCAGTGTGGTGAGTCACTGAGGGTGGCACCATGAGGAACTTAAATCTGGCCTGCCCAGTGTGTGCTACGGTTGGAAAAACTGAATCAGAAGCATGCGCAGAACTTGTGGAGAAGTAAAGAGGGAGAAAAATACTTTACAGTACACGAAGGGACGAACCTCGAGGTCCTCTCAAACGATTCACAGTTTAGATTCCAACGACAAAAATAATCGGTGAATGTTTTGAGAGTCAACACACGTGTGAGCAGTGTTATGACAGACGACGGTTGCCGTACTTAAACATGGCAACAGACAACCTTTCCCCCTCAGCAATATGTGTAATTAAAGTCTGGATCACGGTGTGAGAGGCTTCTGTGTATAATTCCTGTGTGATGATCATACCAGGAACCACACGGCTACTTCAGTGCTGAACACGCACCCGTTACGGACGACCTGCAACCCCTGAAGACTATAGTACTTCAGCTTGATCTGTTCTACAGAACTGATGCAGCCATCGGGGCCCTAACATTATGCTGAGACTGCAGAACAGAACTGCTTGTGTGTGTGAATACTATAAATACTCATAATCTTAACCTTTAAAGCTCTTTGTCAGACTCAAAGAGCTGAAATAGAATAGCTAAATAGAAAAGGCAAATCGTTGAAACAAGCGATGTCCATCTTACTAGTCTGGAACAAAGCGCATCCTGGTATCTCTGTTTGCTTAAGCAAATAACTTACAACCTGCACCATCATCGTTTTAAAGCACCCTTCCTTTATCCCTCCACCGGGCTTTCCGGACTTTTAATAGCCACAAGCAAAGCCGAGTAAAAACGGACAAGGATCCAGAGTTCACCGTGTAAATACAAACAATATGAAAATGACATCTGTACGCCGGGAGCAGCAGTCAGTCAGCCCATCCTCCTGCCGCCTCCTCGCTCCTTTGTCACCGAGACGCAGACTGAGAAACGACCGCTCGGCTCTTGTTTGGCCCGGCATAAAAGTCACCGAGAGAAGTTTATGGTCGACAGATGCTCGAGTAAATGAGGGACTTTGCCCCATTTCTATCGTCTCCTAAGTCAAGGAAGG
Organism: Chascanopsetta lugubris; assembly: GCA_016785325.1. Classification (NCBI taxonomy): domain Eukaryota; kingdom Metazoa; phylum Chordata; class Actinopteri; order Pleuronectiformes; family Bothidae; genus Chascanopsetta; species Chascanopsetta lugubris. The sequence goes on along the minus strand of JAFBJT010015972.1, from coordinate 27,869 downwards.
GGCTTCACGGTCACCGACGGCGACCCCGAGTTAACCTCCCCTTGTGTTGCCACGGAAACGGAAGAGCGGAGTAAAAAGGGAGGAAGCCCGGCAGTGTGGAGTTATGGCTCGAGAGAGAGAGGGAGGAGAGGGCTGGAGTGGTGTCTGTCTTTGAATGTGTGTCTGTTGCCGTTTTGCCTGTGTCTCAGTGATCTTGTCACTAGCACCTTACACACACACACACACACACGCCAGCCCCCACGCGCACACACACACACACACACACTGCTGCTGTCTTGCTCATGAAGCCTGAAGCAAACATTATTCACCATTCCTGATCCGGCAGTCTGCACTCATCTCCACCCGGCACAAGGAGATCTTTCTTCAGACTCAGCTGCCTTCCTCCAAGATGGTGGATCAACAGAGGAGTGTGGAATAGTGGTTGGTTTTTAACGAGCACAAAACATTCATTTTAAAAGCTTTTTTGTTTTGTTTTTAATTTAAGAGATGAAGTGAAATTCAGGATCACCCACAAACAGCGGCTGATTAATCGTCGGGTTAGTGAGAGTGAGAGTGAAAGCCAAAGGAGGGGAAACAGGGGACAAGCGATTTGTGTCGGGGTACAACTGTCACTAGCAGGCGCAGCAGCTGGTCGGTCTGCTTCCTGCCAAAAAATTACATCATAACTATAAAGGGAAATTCCAAACAAATCGGATGAGCTTTGTAAAAGTAGGTCCGGGAGATGACACATGCAACATTTGTCCCAATATTTGAGCCTCTTCATTATAGAAACACCAAAAGTATTTGAGTACATTAGAATGTGGACGGGATGAGGCAACTTTGAAGGCAAACCCAGAGGTTCTCACCGCAATGGAAAAAGGCGATGGAATTTTTGTATTGGATCTTGGACGACTGCCAAATACAATCTCTGTCTCACACATGTATAGGGTACACACACATTTTGTTCGGCAGGATAATCTACAGCACTGATTTTTGAAGCATTACTGCAATCCCTAGAAGCAAAAGCTTAAAGGTGCAGTGTGTTGGATTTGGTGACATCTAGTGGTGAAGTTGCACGTTGTATCCATCACCTCACCCTCACCCTTCTGAACGTGCAGGAGAACCTGTGGTAGACTTCAGTTGTTAAAACTCAAAAGAGGCTTAGTAATTCCACTCTGGGCTACTGTACAAACATGGCGGCCCCCATAGAGAGGAGCAGCACCTCATGTAAATATACATGAATGGGCTCATTTGAGGGTAATGGGAATAGGTGATTATGAAAGTGTCAATATGTCATTGGTTTGCAACATTTCTTTCTACCAATAGCAGAGACAAAAATGACACACTACACCTTTAATGTTGGGCGATCTATACCGTTGTCACATGACTTCATCATAGACAAAACGCCGCATACTTGTGTTAACTACAGACCCTATTTCCTGTGGTCAAAAGACGTTGACAAAAACCATTGACCTTGAGATGAGGAAACTATACTAAACTCAACTATACCAACTTACTTCCACATGTTAGGACTCATTCCAGCAGCATACTATCCAAAATGGCCGCCAACAGTTAATAAAACGTGTCCCGTGGTTATGAGTAGTCACAGCTAATAAGGTTTAGTACAAGTCTAATAGTCTGGGCTCCCCCTTATATAAAATAAACAATTCACTCAATAAACTATTCCCATTTTCACAAATTATTTACACATGTGCGAAGTGAGATGAGCCTCCAACTGACTGTCAACTGAAGAGAAGACTGCTACTAAAAAACTCATCTACGAAATGATCTCTTACATGCATCGAAATAGTGATTAAAACCATAAAGGAAATGAGGATGTTGTGCCAGCTAGAGCCAGATAAGCACGGTGCCTCAGTGTTGCTCCATGAACACACAGGGTGAGAAGGTAAAGACAAGCAGATAGAAGTTTTGCCGCACCAGGACTTTTTAACTTTTCCCCTCACTTTCCATTGACTTTACTCGAGACCTGAAAATGTGCCAATAATTGTCCAGCTCTTCCACGATTTGTGGGAACCCCATTTATCTTTTCTGTCGGCGTGTTCTCGAGAGACTGTTTTATGGCTCTATGGAATATGAATGCTGACACACAAGTGTGAGAAGACAAATAGGACAAACAACGACTATATATGTTCCCATTGTTTTTAGAACACCTGCATGTACCTGCTGTTTTATTATAAAGCCACGCCCATACCTAACTCCATCACCCAAACACACTGGAACAATCGCATCTGAGAGATCTCACTTAATGCGTGCTAAAGAACGCAGTACGTGCTACGATAAACCGAACACCTCAAGAGAGAAGTGTTCAGACGATAATGAGGCGAGCAGGGAATTAGGGAAAATCATTGTCATGGGCACAAAATGTCCTAATCAGGCAACAAACGTACCTTGAGTCTGTTTTGCCGAGGTTGGTTCCTGCAGGATTGAGGATCGTCTGGTTCTTCACCATCTCCACGACACATTTTGTGTTCAGTTCCTTTTCTGTGGACCACACATCAAAATGTTTGTTTGTCAAAACATATTACACAACCTCACATGTACACCTCTACATACAGCCTGGAGTATTTTGTATTGCATGGAGGGGGTTCATTCACTGGTAGAGAACCCTCAAAGATCAAACGTCTTTAAGAGTGACTCCAGAAATGACCTTTCACCTTTGGCGTGAGGTTTCAGCTGACAAAGACCAAAAGCCCCTGATGCCCCCGCACACCCCGAGGCACACGTGAGCATACAAACATACGAGAGCGCATGTACACCTGAGGTCGTCCTTTACTGACCCTGACCTGTTTATGACACAACACTTTGCCCCTCGAAACACCACAGGGTCACAACACAGGGAGTGCTTCCTCCACTCATGTATTCAGGATTATAAGATTCCCAAGTCACCATATAAAGTTACCGACTGATGCTTTTTCATTTAGGTGGTAATGACGCCCTTTGCCTTCCAGTGGCCCACTGAGAAAATATGCCACGTTTCAAATTAAAATTTAGACATTATGTGGAGCCAGTTTTCCCCAACTTTAAAAAAAAATAAAAAAATAAAAAATTTTTAAAAGGTTCATGACGGTGTCCATAAGTATGGACGGTTGCATTTTTTGTTTATTTTCTTCACAGTTTGGGTCTTACAACCCTCTAATAGAAGCCTTGCTGTTAAAGCCTCCAGCGAGAGCACTGGAAAATATCAACGTGGACCGCACTCTAAATTCATGAGGCTGTTCAGACCATCCATTCATCTGCCTTTGCCACCGAGACCGAATGGTGGTAGAATACAACATACAGTGCTGCCAGCTCTGCAAATCCAGTGTCTTCAAAACCAGTCATTCATAAAACAAACAAGTTAGAACAAGGGATATTCACCATCTTTACCTATATTCAAGACAATCATATACTCTAACAAAAGGTCTCAATGAGAATAATTTATTATTCTGTATATATATATAATATATATATATATATATATTCTATATATAAAGTGTTTTCTGAGACAGAAAACACTTTAGCAACAGGATTTTCTGTCAACAAGCAGCTAGTTTGTAAAAGAAGGCA
>JAFBJT010015972.1:11970-23735 GCA_016785325.1 Chascanopsetta lugubris | reverse complement strand
GCGCGCGGGGCGGGGGGGGGGGGGGGGGGGGGGGGGGGGGGGGGGGGGGGGGGGGGGGGGGGGGGGGGGGGGGGGAGGAGGCTGACCAAGCACTTCTCCTGGTCCCACACGCTGGTGCCAGTGCAGATTGTACATATATATATAACCTTTGATGGTTCTTATCATTCATGCTATTTATTTACATTCCCGTCTGTACAAGAGTCTTAATGATTTACCGTTTGATGTGTTTTGAGAAATGCAAAGCAAATAAAAGCATTCTTGGTCAATGCGATTCTGCAGAAACGATTCAGTCACTTAAAGGTGCAGTGTGTACGATTTACGCACTGAAATTGTCCTGAATCCGTAATCACCTAAATGTTCCATTTTTTTTGCCATTGACCCTTAAATGAACCCATGAATGTATATTTACATGAGGAGGGGGGGGGTCCTCTCTATGGGGGCTGCCATTTTTTAACAGTGGCCCAGAGTGGACATACTAAGCATTATTTAAGTTTGAAGAACAATTGAAGTCCAGGTGATAGATACAACATGCGACTTCACCTCTAGAGGTCAGCAAATCTTACACACTGCACCTTTAATACTCATCCAAGTCCTGACTTTCACAGACTGAGGGCGGAGACGACAACGTGCACATTTTATTCTGAAAACAAAACTTCCAAGGAAACGTGAGTGATCTTTTATCTCTATTTTATTTGTATTTTGAAAAGAATCGATTGGCCATAGATTCAGAATCAGGCCTTTGTATCAAAAGAGTTCCATCATAAGATGATCAAAGGAGTAACACTTCACTTTAATCATGAATGTAACAAATACATAGATAAGAGCAAACAACCAACTAACAACCACACAACCATGTAGAGCGTCTGAATGAATCAATGCAAACTCCACGATTTCAACAGGAAGCTGTGAATATCCAGGATGGTTTTATAAAAGGTAAAGAATGGGAGACCGTTTGACAGCGCGTTCAGTGGACCGGAGGTTCAGGTTCCCCTCATCACATGCAAGTATGCAAATATACACATTACTGCAGTAGATGTGATATCTCAGTATCTCGTATGTGTGAGAAATGTCACTTTAAAGCTAAACACAATCTTTGCTTTGGAGAATCTGTAAATACAGAGAAACACAAACACAACCAGGTGTATGGCGCTTGAATTAAAGGTGCAGTGTGAAAGACTTGCTGACACCTAGAGGTGGAGTTGCGTGTCAGCTGTCATTCAAACTCAAAAGATGCTTTGGTACAAGTCCACTCTGGGCTACTGTAGAAACATGGCGGCCCCCGTAGAGCGGACCTCATTTAAAGGCAATGGAGAAACAAAAATACATTGAGGTGATTATAAATAATTGTTTTGTCATATTTAAATTTTTTTTAGAAGTGACACAAATGGCCAAACTCTTCCACACTGCACCTTTAAGTATAATGTATAGTCATCCCCAGTCATGCAGCTGAGTACTATAGTACTTATAAATGGGCCCACACACATACACACACACACACACACACACACACACACACACACACACACACAGCGCAGTACTTCAGCTAATGTACCGTAACATCCCACCACTGTCTAATCCTGCATTCCTTCCTCCACTGCTCTCCAGCAATGATGCAGAAAATTGCAGTAAATGTCATGTGACACACACACACACACACTCACACACACACAGGAGTCCCATATGCTACACTCGGACTCCAGTGATGAGGACGTCATCATGATCATCCTCTCACTCTCTCTCTCTCTCTCTCCCTCTCTCTCTCTCACTCACTCATCCACAGGCAGTTTCATCAGAAGCATGAGACGCAGCAGCAGCAGCAGCAGCAGCGGGGGGCCCGTGCAGCTGCAGCTCGTTGCAGGTGAAATGAGAGTCCGGTGTTTGTGAGGCTGCGGAGCTCAGCTCCATCACACAGGACGCGGAGCTGCTCTCTCTCTCTCTCACTCACTCACTCACTCACTCACCCACTCACCCTCTCACCCTCTCTCTCTCTCTCTCTCTCTCTCTCTCTCTCTCTCTCTCTCTCTCTCAGCCACAGCTAACAGACCCCAGCGCAGCACAACAGCTGTGCACCCGATCCGCCCTTCCGGCCGCCCCTCCTCCCGTCCTGCCCTCCATCCGCCCGGCCCGGGGCAGATGGACGAGCTGGTGAAGAGTCTGCCCTCCCCGAGCCTGCCGGGGCTGCTCCTGCCGGGGCTGGACGCCCACCGGGGCTGGCTCTTCAAATGGACCAACTACCTGAAGGGCTACCAGCGCCGCTGGTTCGTCCTCAGCAACGGCCTGCTCTCCTACTACAGGTGCGTAACTGACGTCACGGCCACGTGACCGGCCGCCGGGAAGTGCTGGTCACTGCGACCGGGTGCACGAGTGCAGCCCGCGCCCCCTCAGCCAATCACCGAGGACTACATGTGCCAGACGCAGCGCGGCGCTGTTCGTGTGAATTGAGTTTCCTTTTCCCTTCGAACCAATAGAAACGTAAGCGGAGATTAAAACACATTTAAATAAATAATAATCATTGGGATTTAGTTGTTTACATTTTTTTATTTGTATTAACGTCCATGATGACACAGATTCACTGTTACACGTTGAGCCCGACTCTGCGTTGGCCTGCTTTAAAGGTGCAGGGTGTGAGATGTGGGGACATCTAGAGGTGAAGTCGTGTCCCTCAGCCTCACTCCTCAGCATGTTGGAGAATCGATGGTCAGTTGTCATTCAAACTCAAAAGATGTTTCGGGAGTCCACTCTGGGCTACTGTAAAAACATGGCAGCCCCCCGCAGAGAGGGGCCGCTCCTCGTGTAAACGTACATTCATCTGCTCATTTCAGGTTTAGGGGAAAAACACAAACACACTCAAGTGATAATATATGCGCAAAAATGTCTCTGTGTTATTGTTGTGTAACATTTTTAAGAAGTGACATAAATGAACAAAATCGTACACACTGCACCTTTAACGTTATTATGTGTCCAACTCTACTTTGACCTGCTTTAAAGGTGCAGTGTGTAAGGTTTCTGTCCGTTTGTCTGTAGAAGTAGAATAACCAAAGAATTCGACTCTGACATTCTTCATAATCACCTCGATGAATGACTCGCTTTTTACATTGCCCTGACATGAGCCCTTTAAAGGTGCAGTGTGTACGATTTGGTGACATCTAGAGGTGAAGTTGCATGTTGTTGTATCCGTCACCTCACCCTCACCCGTAGGAGAACCCGAACCCTGATGAGAAAACATGGCAGCCCCCGTAGAAAGGACCCGGTCCTTTCTATACATTATACATTCATCCTCTCATTTAAGGCTCATGGAAAAAAAATAAACCATTCAAGTGATAATAAATTCATGATTTATGATCATCATAGTAATTGTTTGAACAAAAATGACCAAAATCTTGCACCCTGCACCTTAAACGTAAACTTACAGGAAGTGTGTGTCCTTCCTGTGGGGGCCGCCATGTTTTTACAGTGGCTGTATTAAACTCCCTTTGATCTTGGGGTCAAGGGTTACCGGAGGTTGGGCTCTGTTTGTCAGGGAAGGGTGAGCTGACGGATACAACATGCAACTTCACCGAATCTTTCAGACTGCACCTTTAAGATAGTTGCATTGAATCTGGATACATAAAAGAACAGATTTAAAAACATGCTGTTGATACGTTTTCCTGTCGCGACATCGACGCAAAGTAGAGATATTGTTTTGGATTTTAATGACAAATGTGATCCAATAAATTCCACAATATGACGAGCTTGATGTCAATGCGCTTGGTCATTAGTGGAACCTTTAAACCAAAGTTATTCAGTGGAACTCAATTAAAAAAAAAGAGTCAAAAATAAATAGAACAAAACTAAAAAGGAGAAATCGATACGAACGGTTCTCCCATGGCGTCAAAAATACTAAATGGATACGAGCGATAATAACGACGATGAGTGAGAAAACTGCTTATTATGTCACAATTCCATGACCCCCCCCTAACCCTAACCCCCCCCCCGCCCCCCCAGGACACAGGCAGAGATGGCACACACCTGCCGCAGCACCATCCCCTTGGCGAAAGCGCTCATCGAGGTGGGCGACGCCTGCCACTTGGTGCTGACCAGCGGGGGGCGGAGCTACCACCTGAAGGCCACGTCCGAGGCGGAGTGTCACAGCTGGGTGTCGGCTCTGCAGCAGGCCAAGGCCAACGCCACGCTGCTGATGCATCACTCGGGTGAGGTTGACGGTTCGACGCCCCGCCGGTGTTTTTCAGCCTTTGATGTGAAATGGGAAATTCCCCCAAATGCTTTGTCCTTGAAAAACTGAGGGAAAACAGCTGCAGCCTGAGTCCAGGCCCCCCCCTGGGTCCCGGCCCCCCCCCCCCCCCCTAAAGAAAGACCCCATGCTGTTTTTAGTTCTCTGTACAGCCTGAGGTGTTGTGGAACCCACTGTCCACAAGGGGGCAGTGTTGTTCAGGATGCGAAGATGGAGGAGGTTCGACTTTCATAATGTCTTTCACCAGTAAATGTAATATCATATATCATATCATGTATTATATCAGTAATGTTATATAATCTAGTATAATACATCATATCATATCAAATATATAATATAATGTAGTATAATGTATCATATCATATCAAATATATAATATAATACAGTATAATGAAACAGCATAATATCATATAAGATCATATATTACCTTATAATACAATATGATATCGTACATATCGTCAGTGACTCAGTGGTTAGAGCAGTCGCCTTTGGAAGCAAAGGTCACTGGTTCGAATCCCACTTGCACCCTGCAGCACTGTCACTGGCCCTGACACTGATACCCCCAGTGGCCCAACGTGTACTGGCAGAAATACCCCACGACCCACAATACTGGACCAGCGGTTGAAGATGCCATGAAATGACGTAACAATACAAAACAATATAATATATAATATAATATAATATAAGAGAGTTTATTTCACGTGTTTTTATGTGATTTTGAGGGACATTTTTGCTGCATCTCTGTGGATGAGCAGAGATGCACTCTCTCCCTCTCAATTGGACAAATGCACACACACACACACACACACACACACACACACACACACACCCTCCCTTCCACCATCCTGTTCCCTCTCTCCCACCCCGTCTCCCTCGGTAATGACGACAGCAAGACTTGAATGAAATGACCTTCCTTTAGACTCCTCCCTCCATTGGATTGGAGGAGTAAAAGAGAGAGAGAGAGAGAGAGAGAGAGAGAGAGAGAGAGAGAGAGAGAGAGAGAGAGAGAGAGAGAGAGAGAGAGAGAGAGAGAGAGAGAGGGAGGGAGGGTTCTTTCACTGATTAGTGCTCACTACACCTTCTCCCTGGACCCTCGGTGGACACGCGCGCAGCCTCTCCAGTGGGCGTCGCCCCGTGAGTATCACGCCTTCCGGTGTTTTCAGTGGCAGCTCGACCCGACGCAGGGCAGGTGCTGCGCGCGCGCCCGCTGCTTCGTGCACGCGTGTCATCGCAGTCGCGTGCGTGTGTGAACTTCAGTAAGTTTGGCGCTCGCCCGGCACTTTGACTCGCGCGACGGTCGCCCTCATGCCGTTCGACCGGTTGCACGTGTTGACTCTGTGGCACCGTGAGATGACAACAGATCGCCGTTTAACCGTCAGTTTAAAAACACACCCAAAAAAAGAGACTTGAACCTTTACTGGACACGGCAGATGGGTGAGTCACTTCCCACAGCTGTGAGACGAGGGAACAGTCTGTCACCCATGAGTGGAAGCGTTGCTCCGCCGACGTGTCAACCGACGATTTCCAGACGCTCTGGCAACCGTCGGTTGAACGAGACCACGAGGGACGAGCGTGGTTCGGGGTCTGCCGTCGTTCAGCAGTGGACGGGCAGAGACTAGGGGCTGATTCTAATCCTGTGGGGGGGGGAGGGGGGGGGATTCTGTTGGAAACGCCGTTGTGTGTTTGCCTGCAAAATAATGTGGCTTTATTTATTGATACAGACTCTGATTGGTTTGTTATTGCGTGAGGTTTTGTAATTCCCTGTGTGTGTGTGTGTGTGTGTGAAGGGGGGGGTGGATTCCGGTGGGTGTGTGTGGGGGGGGGGGGGGGGGGGGGGGTTCTCCAGCTTCCTCTCATCATCTCAGCCCCCGCAGACCGGACTGGGTCCATGGGAGAGTGTGGGAGTGACAGTGGGTGTGGATCCGAGGGGTGAATGGTTGTTGGGGCTTTAGTTTTGTCCTGAGTGGATGTTGACTCCAGTGTGAGCTGAGCATGATGGATGGATGATGGATGGATGATGGATGGATGATGGATGGATCCGTTCATGTGGTAGAATGGATGGATTGAATTGTTGAAGTGGGTGAACTGGGTGAATTTATGGATTATGAATTGGTGAATGGGATGGATGCTGGATGGAATTGGTGGAATTGATGAGTGGGTGGATGGTTGGATGATGGATGGGTGGAATTGGTGGAATTGATGAGTGGGTGGATGGTTGGATGATGGATGGGTGGAATTGGTGGAATTGGTGGATGGATGAAACTGATTGAAGTGGTGGGTAGATGGATGGATGGGTGGATGGATTGATGATGGGTTGATGGATGAATGTAATTGGTAGAATTGGTGGATGGATGGATGGATTTGATAGAAGTGATGGATGGATTGATGGATGGATTGATGGATGGAATCGTTGGAATTGGTGGATGGATGGATGGATGGAGTTGTTAGAATTGGGGGATGGGTGGATGGATGGATTGATGGATGGATGGATGGATGAATGGGTGGATGATGGATGGATGGATGGATGGATGGATGGATGATGATGGAATTGTTAGAATTGGAGGATGGATGGATGGATGGATTGATGGAATCGTTAGAATTGGTGGATGGATGGATGGATTGATGGATGGATTGATGGATGGATGAATGGGTGGATGATGGATGGATGGATGGATGGATGATGATGGAATTGTTAGAATTGGAGGATGGATGGATGGATGGATTGATGGATGGATGGATGATGATGGAATTGTTAGAATTGGAGGATGGATGGATGGATTGATGGATGGATGGATGGATTGATGGATGAATGGATGGATGAATGGATGGATTGATGATGATGGAATCGTTAGGATTGGAGGATGGATGGGTGGATGGATTGATGGATGGATGGATGGGTGGATGGATGGATTGATGGATGGATGGATGGATGGATGGATGGATGCCGGGCGGAATTGTTGAAATTGATCCGTCCATATTTCAGATTTCAAACGTGTAACGTGTCTTCACGTGTGCTGCTGCCGCCGCCCTCCGTCACCTGTGGGTGTGTCCCATCATCCCACCATGAGTCATCCTGCTCTCACACGCTCCACAGCCTCCTGTGTGTAAAACACTCATCAGGGCCCAGGCCACACAAGTGAGGGGGGTGGGGCGGGGGGGGGGGGGCGGCGCGGGGGGGGGGGGGGGGGGGGGGGGGGGGGGGGGGGGGGGTGCCCATCCATCAGCAGCAAATAGATCCACAGTCGGTGTTGATAACCTCCATCTACACACGTGTCTCTAGAAGTGAAATGGGATCCTCGGCAGTATGTGGGTCATGAAACCGTTTCAGAAGCTGAAGGGATTTTTCTTTCTTCAATTTTCCCTCTCCTCCTCTTCCTCCTCCTCCTCCTCCTCCTCCTCCTCCTCCTCCTTAAACTCCACTCGTCCTCTTTGCCCTAATTGTTTTCATTACTTCCACCTCTGACAGTGTAGTGAAGTGTCTGTTACTCGCAGGCAGAGACAGAGACACTGGCCCAGATTCTGTCAACAAGCTCACAGCAAACACAGGGAAAGAAACGGAGCCAGACAAATGTCATTATATGGATGTGGATATTTGCTGGATATTTGCTGGATATTTGCTGGGGTCGATGACACTGACAGAACTAAACAGGGGAAAAAAAGAAAAAAAATATATATATAAATCCACGTATATTTTCTGATTTGAGTCCTTGGATTTTTAAAATCTGTTTATTTCTTCTATATTAGATTAATATGTATTGTTTTTAAATTGTATTAACTTTTTTTTACTCTTGCTAATCTTAACTTTCTTTTGTTTTCTCATTTCAATTCATCAATCATATATATTATTGCAGCATGTGTTTTCATCTAAATTAGAATTTTCATCATATTCAGTTTTTTACAGTTTAAGACTTCAGCAGTATTCTCAGATCTGTGATTTATTATTACAAATACATTCTGCATCCCAGCATTACTTTAAAGCGGCATTTATTCTTTGAAGTATCTTTATCTATGAGTGTACATGTTATAGATTGTTTTTCATTTTTTTATGGTTTATTTTTATTTTATCTTATTTATTTTATTTATTTTTATCTCAATTTTCTTTACATTTTCATTTTGAATCCTCCATCTCTTTTACCTTCAGTTTCATGCTCTTTCGTCTTCCCTCTCTTCTCAGAACATGTAGCTAACCTCTCTTTGAACCATATCTTCTTATTTATTCTTACTTTATCCTTAATCCCAAATATAACGTGCAGTTTCCTCTCAGCGCCAGAAACCAGGCACAGACAAACATCTCATTTCCAGTGACTTGGTTTGAATCCCACGCTGGAAAAAGTATGAACAACAAACGAGAAGTTTTCACTTTCAGGTTCAACATCTCCTCATCCTGATTCTGTATCACGTGGTGGCTGGTGCTGCTTCTTCCGAGACATGTCTCAGCCTGCACACATCAGGGCCGAGAGAGAGAGAGAGAGAGAGAGAGAGAGAGAGAGAGAGAGAGCGAGAGCGAGAGAGAGAGCGAGCGAGGGAGAGAGAGGGGAGGAAAAGGGTAGTGCGTCATCTTTTTCCCCTCTTCTCCCTCCTCCTCTAAAAATAGCCTCGCCTCCTGATTGCACAGGAGGACGTTTCCATGGCAACCGTGTTCATTCACAGCTTTCTGATCTTATAGAGGGAGGGAGGGAGGGGGGGGAGGGAGGGGGGGGTGTGGAAAGGGGGAGACTAGGGTGTGAATTGTTATTATTATGCTGTGTCTCACGAAGAAGCTCCCAACTCGTCCCCAAGAGTGAGTCTGTGTCTCCGCGATGAGCAGAAACATCCGAAAGATTTACATTTTCGGAACCTACAACAATCGCTTAAAGGTACAGTGCGTCAGGTTTTGAAAACATGATGGTTAAAGGTGCAGTGTGTAAGGTTTGGTGGCATCTCGAGGTGGTTGCGTGTTGTAAACATCACCTCACCCTTCGGAGAGGAGAACCTCCGTTAGACTTCAGCCGTCGTTAAAACTCGAAACGTATTGGAGGCTCATTTAAGGGCAACGGGAATCAGGAGATTTAGGAAACTCTAAATTCATAAAACCGGAAGCGACAAAAATGGCCAAAATCTTGCACACTGCACCTTTAAGGTTGAGAGGCCCCTCCCAGTGAAATGAAACAGGCCTCATCCATCCAGGTGCGCCTTTGGAAATGGAACCTCTCACCCAGAGGCCGTTGCTCACTCTTGTCCTCCTCCCTCTGTGAAGATGACTCCGGGGACGAAGGCCCCGTTCCCCAGGAGGACCGAGCCTTGACCCCAGGGGTCCTGAAGAGTCTGGCCGGTAAGCTGGAGGACCTGAGCACCTGTAATGAGCTGATCGGGAAGCACGGCGCCGCCCTGCAGCGCTCCCTCAGCGAGCTCGAGGAGCTGCGCGCATCCGCCGACGCCACCGACAAAGTCAAATCGGTCAACGAACGCGCCACCCTCTTCCGCATCACCTCCAATGCTATGATCAACGTGAGTTTGCGCCGTGCAGAGGCGGCGGCCGCCCAGTGGGGGTCGCCCTCCCTACCTCATGGCGTCTGTGGGGGGGGGGGGATCCAAGCACGGTTGTCTCAACCACCGTCGTCTTCCCACTTCCCCACCAGGCATGTCGGGATTTCCTGGACGTCGCGGAAGCTCACAGCCGGAGGTGGCAGAAGGCCTTGCAGCACGAGCGAGAGCAGCGCCACCACCTGGAGGAGACCATCGAGCAGTTAGCCAAACAGCACAACAGCCTGGAGAGAGCCTGGAGGGAGAACCCCACCTCCTACGCAGGTCAGTGACCCCACGCTCCCCCCCCCCCCCCCCCCCCCCCCCCCCCCCGACCCCACGCCCCCCCCCCCCCCCGCAGCCTCCTCAGCTCAGCGCCGCTCACACACACAGTCACCGCAAAGCGCCGCCTTATCGAGTTAAAGGTGCGGTACGTGCGATTCGAGAGAGATCATCTTCAACTTCACCACTAGATGTCACATTTGACCTTTAAGTTCCTTCTGTTCATTCACGTATTTTCAGAGCAACATAAAACGACGGAGTTCATTTTCTATTATTATGAATCAAAGGAATATTTATTAATGCGTCACGTCAACGAGAGGCGCCTCCACATTGCCACTAAACTGTAGTGACATGTTGCATCGGACGCGCGGTGCACCATTAAAGGTGCAGTGTGTACGATTTGGTGACATCGAGTGGTAAAGTTGCACGCTCTGTCCATCGACCTCACCCTTCTGATCGTGCAGGAGAAGCTATGGGAGACTTCATTTATCATTCAAACTCAAAAGATGTTTAGCATGCCCACTCTGGGCTACTGTAACAACATGGCGGCCCCCACAGAGACGACCAGCTCCTTTGTAAATATACATCAACGGGCTCCTTTAAAGTGAATGGGGACAAAAATGCATTCAGGAGATTGTGTAAGTGTTTTGTAGTTTTTCTTTCTGCCAACAGAAGTAACACAAATGCCGCCCAAATCTCACGCACTGCACCTTTAAACACTTTTGAGACTACGTTTGGCCTTCCATTCAGGTGGAATTGGAGGTTTGTGTCTCGTCCTGTCCAGTTGTCTCTCGTCAACACTGTCCTGGGCCCGTGTGCTCTGCAGGTGTGGAGAGGTCTCAGGGGGGCGACGCAAGTGACGAGAACGACGATGCCGAGTTCTTCGATGCCGTGGAGGACTCGCCCGCTTTCATAACCGTGACCACCGGGGGCAACGTACGGCACAAGTGGGTCGCGCGCAACCATAACAATAACAATGACAATCCACCGAACTGTGCTTGACGCTGGTTCTTCCCTGGCAGGCGCTCAGGGAGTAATCAGAGTATGATGAGCGGAGGACTGCCCAATGACTGGACTCACAATGAGAACGCAAGTCCCCCCAAAATAACCGTTTGATCGTCTTACGCGATCAGAAATACCACCGAGCCCTTTTCATTAGATGGAGACGTGTTTTTGTTTGTTTTGCTTTGTTTTTGTTCTCGCAGGACTCATCCGGCACAAACCACAGGCAGCTGCGAAGGACAAGACGCAGCCGTATCCCGGACAAACCCAACTACTCCCTCAATCTGTGGAGCATCATGAAGAACTGCATCGGCAAAGACCTGTCCAGGATTCCGATGCCTGTAAACACACAACCTACTTCATACGACAAACTGTACTTGAAGGTCAAATGTCAAGGTTTTCCATTTTGAATCAACTTTCATTTGATCGGATCAGATGAACGTTATAAATCCCACAGTTGGGAAAGTTCACCGCAGCAGCAACTCAAGAGACAGGTGGACAAAAAGGAAGAGTTGAAAAAGAGACTGTGATACAATAGTAATGGCATCAGTAGCGATATAATAATGAAAATAATAATAATAACAATAATGATAATAATAATAATAATAATAATAATAATAATAATAATGAAAATAATAATAATGATAATAATAATAATAATAATAATTATAATGATGATGATGATGATGATGATGATGATGATGATGATGATGGTGATGATGATGATGATGAAGAAGATGATGGTGAT
>JAFBJT010015873.1:73754-101475 GCA_016785325.1 Chascanopsetta lugubris | reverse complement strand
CCCCCCCCCCCCCCACCCCTTCCCCTTCCCCTGGTGACCCCACCCCCCCCCAGGGTCGGCTCCATGGCTCTGCACGGCATCGCAGAACCAATCTGCTCTCAAAAGAAACGACATACCAGGCACGTACCCTGTAGGTCTGCCATCCCATAATAATAAGAAATGTGTATAAACATTAAAAAAAAAAAAGCTGTGCAGAAATGAGATCTTGCCAAGTGGCGCAACACCCGCTTTGGTTTGTCTGGTGGTGTCTCTCGAGTTATGTCACTGTAAGATATGTGAACGTGTACGAGGTTGCAGAAGTGCAGGGTGTCATAGCGTGCGAGCCGACCTCAGCACAAAGTGTCTTATGCCCACATGTAAAATAATCCCACTCAGAAAAGTGTGCTGACTCAGCAGTTACTGCATGTGTGGGAAACCTGCACAGAGAAACACACTGAGCTCAGTGGATTAACATGTGGACAGTTTGATGGCCGGGCTCGGTCAAGATAAAGTGCACACACACACACACACACATGCACACACACGCTCACATTTTTGTTAATTATTAATTGCAGAAAGTTTGAAAACACCGAATTAGAATTCCGATGAATAGAAACCAACAAATGCTGACGAGAGGCTAAATGTAGAAGTATAAATCATTTCCATTTCCACTGGCAGGAATTGAATATAAACTAAATAAAAATAAAACCACCAGCCATACACATTCAAGTATACTTAATGATTCTCAGCACTTAAAGAATGGGATACACCGCACTATGTTAGAGAAAGACACATAGACTAAAGGTTTAAAAACAATTATTGCTCTTTTTAACCCTCACTCTCCCTTTTCTCTGTCACCCCCCTCCCCCCTCCTCCTTCCCACACCACCCCCAAGAGAGAGAGAGAGAGAGGGGGGGGGTGTCAGCAGAACAACCACATGCTCAGGGCGAAGGTATGTGAAACAGCACATAGCGTTGATCATGACTCAGACACTCGGTTCCCCGCTCACCCACCCAGAGGGTGACACGACCTCTGACCCCCGGGCTCTGAACTTCCGTGTCTCGGGGCCGACGCTGCCACGTCCCATTTGCAGCGACACATGAACACCAAGGTGACGGTGAGAGAGGCCACACCTTCACGGGCAGAGCAGATGGTTTCTCCCACAGGTTCACACATTCATTTCAGATTAAAAAAAATAAAAAAAAATACCTCAAAGAGATTCGTGAATATACAGAGCAAAACCAGCTTTTAAAGAAATTAATTGTTTTTGAAATTGTGATTTGAGTCTTTTCTGCGCGTTGGAAAAAAGAAAAGTGCAGCTCTGAAATGCGGCGGTTTAACATGTAAATAATTGAGAGACACATAAAAGGAAGCTGTTTTCTTTCAGGCTCCGAGTGATGCTGCAATCATTGGAAGATGGGAAAACGACTTATAATGCTTCAGAGGATCCCCGACTAATAGGATTTAAGGCTTAGGGGATCTGGACCTACAACACCTACAGGGGCGAGGGTCAGCATGAATGTGAGAGAAAGCCAATACAGATGAGTACAGATGCTCTCAAAGTGGTGGAGGAGGCTCCGGGGGCATTTATGAGTGGACTCATGCTCTGTTTAGCTGCCGGCTCCATAGCTGGGATGTTTCACGGCCCGGTGTCAGTGTAACAGCACGGGCTTTGTTTTGGCAGCGGTGGTGGTGAGTGTGTGTGTGTGTGTGTTTGCTGCAATCAGCAGGATGGAGACACACAGGCCTCTGGGGGCTCACCAGGGTGGTCAGTCTCCTGGTATCTGCAAAGAATGGGGAGGAGCGGCGCATCACCAGGGATCAGCCCAGCTCAGCCCACTGATCTATACAGGAAACACAGAGCATGGGAACTCAGCAGGGAGCCCACACTCTGGTTAACCTGATGTGGAAATCTGCTGACTCGGGAGAGAGAGAGAGAGAGAGAGAGAGAGAGAGAGAGAGAGAGAGAGAGAGAGAGAGAGAGATTCAGCAGGTAATTAGAAACATGTCAGGAAGTGCGTTTGTGCTATGAAGTCATTTCATCTTATCGAAGCCCCGTGAAATTAAAATTAATAGAATAGAATAGAATAGAAATTGTGAGATATATATATATATATACACTATATATATATATATATATATAGTGTATATATATATACACACAATATCATATTTACACACAGCTACACAGTTACAGTGCAATCAAATTTGAAAGTGATGTGAATGGGATCAATCAAGGTGATCACATACACACACACACACACACACACAGCTGGCACACACACACACACACACACACACACACACAAACACACACACTGCATCTTCCTCACCCCAGCCTGACAAATCCAGATGAACCAGATCAGTCCACTGTGCAAGGTGCAGTGTGTTATGTGTGGCCTTATCTCATGAGGGCCAATCAATCAGGGATCAATGAGCTAATGCTGAGGCTATGATGACCACAGTCAAATATTGGCTCAGGGTTTCAGAAGTGTTTGCTCAGTGCCAGTGGGGGCCAGAGAGAGAGAGCGAGAGAGCGAGAGAGCGAGAGAGAGAGAGAGAGAGAGAGCGAGAGCCTCTGTCAGTGTGGTATTAGTTATTGTGACCTGATCAATGGATGGACCGACCAGAGCTTCCACCCTTTTAACGTGTTCATAATCCGATTAAATTGACCTCTTTATGTACCTTTGTGATATGAATGTAAAGTGTATATCTGGTACTACTATTATCATTACCTCTGCTATCATCATCACTATTATTGTTGTTATTGTAATTCAAAGATGAAGAACTGCGTGTTATTTATGATCACAATGCGTAAACCATGTTTTCTGATGAGCCACAGTTACAGCAGGTACAGTTGTTCCCTCTAGTGGTGGAGCGTGATTATCACAAAACGAGCACATCGCTCCTCCTGTGCAGTAGGTGTCGCTGTGAGTCGCTGCGACTCCCCCCAAAAGGAAGCAGGTCTCCTCCTGACTCGTTGACCGTGTGTGTCGTTTGTTGTCTGGCTGTCAACACGGCGTGTAAACACCCACACTCGCTGCAGGACCGGCGGCAGGACCGCGCAGCTTCTGCCCGTCAACGAAATAACCGTGAATGGGAAAACGTAGGCTCTGCTCCCGCTGCTGACTCCGCGGGTGTGGTCACGGGGAAAGTCCAGGAGAGGGGCCGGCGTTTGAGGGTTCAGAGCACGGAGGACGGGGGCAGGTATAGACGGCGCTGGTATATGACAGCCATGGCTGCGGCGACCGTTGTGGAGCCCGACACGGCGACGAGCGAAGGCGCCGCCGCCTTCTCCGGCGTCCAGGACCCGGGCTGGGACGAGGCTCAGCTCCGAAAATACCCGTTTACCACCCGAGCCATTCCCCGCATGTCCCACACCGACCCCCGGGCCGAGGTGCTCATCAATAACGAGGTAAACCCCGGGGAGTTGGACTGGAACTTAAACGGACGTCAGATATTTTATATCACACGCACTGATTAACTGTGCGAACACACGCGCTCGCAGCTGTGGATACAATTATATTTAAACACGTAGTTGTTATTTCAGGCGTAGTAAACATCGCCGACTTGGTGAAACTGAGAGTCCAAGTATTGACAGTGAAGGTAAAGCCGATGGTAATTAAAACCACTAAATGCTCTTTCCCCAAGGGAACGCCTTCAAATGTCTTGCACTGTTTGACCAACAGTCCCTAAACCAAGCATTTTAATGATAAGACATTATTTGTCAAACAGGAGCGTCATGTGGTCACAGTTAAGAAGTTGTAGTCACGTGTTTGAGCAGTTTGCTTCAATTATCGCCATTGCTTCAATATCATAACATGTGTAATTTAAGAATTACTGCCATTCATGTATTTTCCTGATATTTGTACAATAATAATAATGACCTGGAACCCAAGGGAACGTCTTCAAGTGTCCCATTTGAACAACAGACTCGAACCCGAAACAAATTGGAACCAGACTTGATGAATGAAGTCACCCAATTTTAAGATGTGATATGATGTGAAGTCAGAATTGTAGATGTAACCTTTAAACTTCATTGATAGTTACTACAATGGATTTGTTTTAGTTTCAAGTTGGATGATAATGTTTTCCTGGAACTGCAGGGAGTGTCTGCAAATGTCTTGTTTGGTCTAACGGTCCCTAACGCACACACACACACACACACACACACACACACACACACACACACACAACTGTTTCTTTGTGTTTGAGAACCTATGGAACATTTCAGTCATATAAAAACTCAAATGGTGTTTACATGTCCTTTCTGGGCTACTGTAAAAAAACACATGATGGTGCAACATGGCGATCCTGTGTCGAGAGAACCTGCTCCTGATGTGTTTCATTGCTTCAGGTGGTTCGACATGGCTTCCACATGTGGTTTGACAATACCTGTTGACATAGTTGTGGTGAGCTGGGAAACAACACACAGTCACAGTCCACTGAAACGAGCCAGCAGCAGTGTTGTCTATTGTGCCTGACTTTTAGTGTGGACTCCCCCACTCCCCTTAGTGTGGACTCCCCCCCTCCCCCCCCCATTCACTTTGAGTGTTATTTTTTTTTTTTTACTTCAGCTGAGACAGTAAACAAGCTCTCCTCTGGATGATGTCATGACCTTTCGAAGTGATCTGTTGAACAAAGGATTTGGTGTCAGCCGCCGCTTCTACCTGTGCCACGCAGACTTTAATCAGCCCCACGGCCGAGAGCAGAGAATGAAGTTCCTCTCATCGTTCCTTATTACTTAGATTAAATCAGTAAAAGCTATGAATCCAATTCACAGTCATGCAACATCAGTGTGATTGTACCTATGAACCTATACAGATAGGTATAAGTGTTTGTGTGTATGCAATGTCAACATAGTCGAATCGTTATCCGTACTAATACTGAGGTCAGCAGGAAATGAAACAAATACACGCCTTTGGTTTTATTGCATTTCTTAGGAGGTCCAACCTGTGTACAATAGCAAAATGTGCTTAGAGTCCAAATAGAACGTCCAGTGGGATCAGAGCTCACAAACCATCAGATCACAGGGTAATGTTCCATTTGATTTAATCAATTTCTCTTCTATTTCTCTAATTTACCAAGTGGCTGAATTTCCTTAAAGGTACAGTATGCCGGATTTGTCGGTTGAAGCTTGTAAACACAGTGGTCAAAGTTGGCCCCTCCTCCTTGTCTCAACAACACTAGTAGAACACTGTGTGTGCACAGTGTGCACTGCATGTTACGCTAATGTTGGAATGATACAATGCCAAGATGGCGGCGCGCAGTAGTGCAGCAGCCAGACAACTCCCCCCTCTTGGCACCACCAGAGTTGTTCTTCAATCTCGTTGTACACTGTGTATAATGACAATAAAGGCATTCTATTTTATTCTATTCTATTCTATACATTTGTTATTCTGTAGCGAGCTAGTTAGGCTAACTATTAGCTACTACCTGTTCAAATGCTGCCGCCCTATACGCAGCCAAACATAAAGAAAATGATGAAACGTAGACATAGAGCAGCACCTCTGTAGATAAACACACTTCTATTGGCTTGTTGAAGATGATTTCGAGTGTTTACTTTTGTTTCAATCTTCGCATACATCGCCAATATGTATGTTTTTAAGCAACATATTCTGTTTTACCAATCAGCTGTTTTTCACAAACAAATTCTTCCGTCACTTTTCTCTATCACTTTGTGCTAATGGCTGATAGTTGGCAAACTCTTTGCACAGTTGAAGAAAATACCTGACTTTACAATCGATCAGTCATTAGTAAACAACGACAAAAGCATGGAAAGCTCCAAACCTCAGGGAAGTGCTAGAGACATTGACAACTTTATTGTCGTTATGTGTGAAAACAGCGACCCAGTAAAGGTTGAAATTCGAGTTCAATGACTGTTTCTGCATGTGGAGGAATCAGTGATGAGAGAGGGGAATAAACTGATACGTTATCAATGATGGATGTGTGATGATGTGAGTAATCATGTTTGTGAGGAAGTGAGTCAAATTTTATTCTAAGGAAACAACTCCTACCTAACCACACCCACACTTATCTCACAGGAATTTATTTCCCTTCCCCAGGAATCAAATTTGTCTTGTCACATGTTTGTCCTGTTCATTTATTTGTTATTTCAAATTTCCCCAGTGGCTTTATGACAAGAGGAAACCATGCGACATGTAGTTTCATTGGTGCAGTTTTCCATGTTACTCGAGGCTCGGATTAAACATAATTAATCAAAATGGGATGTTTCTCACTTATAGAACAGTAATCGCTTTGCAGGTAAACTTCTGTGCTCACTGGTGAGACGGTGAAGTGTTTCAAGTTTTTCGTGAACATTTGAAATGAGACATACAGTGTTTAATGATTGATTGAAGGGCGTCTGAGAAGTGGAACATACAGAGGAAGTGATGAACTGTTAGGAGTCAGAATACAAATGATTAGTGTCTGATGTGATATATACCTTAAACAGAGAAGCTGAAAATTAACATTTTATTATAATTCTTAATAATATTATTGATGATATTATTCGTGCATCTGTCAAGCCTTTAAGTGTTAAATGTCCATATATGGGTGTTCCGGTCACTGTCGTGGTGCAGTTGACTAATTGTTGATAATTTTTTATTGATTGTAAACCAAGTGTGTTGTTAGAGAACCCATGAGATCGATTGAGTTTGCCCTGATTTGACACACACACGCGCGCGCGCGCGCACAGACACACACGCACACACACGCACACACTTGGTAAACCTGTGTTTTCTTACGTCACTGAATGTCCTCTGCGGCGCGCGCGCACACACTCCCGGCGAGCTCTGATGACAGAGAGGCAGCAGAGAGTGAGCAGCGGGAGCGCGCACTGGGGACGTGCTCACCGCCCTACGTTCAGTTTGTCACGTAGTCCCCGCACGCACATCCGCATGCACTGAGGGCTGCTGAGGATGTGCTGCGTTCAAGTGCGGTTGAGTCACGTTCATGGTCACGTTCATCTTTGACACGAACGTGAAAAATGTCAATGTAATGTTGATCTCTTCTTGTAAAGTCTTTTACAAATGACATTTATCATTACAATAGTATTTTTTGTGTGTGTATTTTTATTGTTGTTGGTTTATTTAAATGTAAATCTTTTGGGTATTTTGCCTGGAAACAATGCTGTGATAAAGGTTATAAGTGTATAGCTGCTTTGATTTTATTGCATTCACTCAGTGGAGCAGAGTCATTGTAAATATATTTAAGTATTACGTGTGTGCTTTGGAAAAATGGAGAAATATATTTGTATATAACTATAATATATTCCCAAATGTTAAAAAGATTTATGACAATTATTAATGATGAAGCCTGTGTAGATGTCACGCGTCCCATTTTGTTCATTTGTTTGTTTATGAATGCAAGGTAATATCTCTTTCTGTACTGATACTGTTGTGTTTAATGTTCTCTGTCTGTTTCCAGGAGCCGGTGGTGCTGACAGACACGAACCTGGTGTACCCGGCTCTCAAATGGGACATCGCATATCTCCAGGAGAACATTGGAAATGGAGACTTCTCTGTTTACATCGCAGAAAACCACAAATTCCTCTACTACGACGAGAAGAAGATGTCCAACTACGGGGACTTTGTCCCCAAGTCGCAACGGCTGGAGATGAAATTCTCTGAGTTTGTGGAGAAAATGTGCAAAACTGAGGAAATGGGAGGAGAGGAGAGGTGAGATGTACTCTTTTTCTTTAGGGGGTGATTAATATGAATAACATATTGACTCAGAAACAGCTTCCTGTCTGACACGCAAAACAGAAACTGGATATGCTGCTGGTGTTTTGAACGTGGAGGGCGTCTTCTCTCAGAAGGGCAGGAAAGTGGTGCAAATAACTCGAGCATTTGCTGAGGAGCAGGAGTCGGCTGCTGTGACCTGACTTGGCCACACAGACAGACACAGATCACTTACTCGAATGTCCCCGATACCTCCAGGGTTCCAGGTCATGGTATTTCCGTGTAACACGAAGGCAGCAGGAAGATGTTTACCTCAGGCTCGCCCACTCCACTGTGACACACACCATGCTCTTCAACATCGGTGTTATTCATGTGGGAAAAAAAACAAAAAAACATAGTGGCTCTTTTCTTCTCATCAGATTGAAAACATACCAAGCACTGGATGGGCTTTCTCAGCCCTGGTGGAAGGATGTGATGTAGGTTCAGGGAAGAAGCCATTAAATGTTGGTATGTGTCCAAGAATTTCTTTTGTCTCTTAAACACAGTGAGATAAGATGTTTTTCAACATTGTCACTGATTTCCCACAGACTGAGCCACAGACCTTGATAACAATTTTTAAGGGACTGGTTCGTGTGTGTGTGTGCATGGAATTTGGTGCAGATCACCCCCAACTTAAAAAAAAAAGAAAAAAAAAGGGCAGGATCTTGTGAATTCAGATGTGGAGTTATTAGAGGAGTCGCAGTCGTAACAATAAATACAAATCATTTGATCAAAAGAAATGTATTTGTAATATTCTGACATAAATAGTATTTTATTTTTCATTATTTTTTCCCATTTTTATCTCATGATTTTGACTTTTATAAAATATCTTTGATAGAGTTTTCATGTAATACTTTGAAGTCCTTTTAAAAACCTCAAAGATAATTAACTCTAATTTTGTCTTTATGTCATAATTCATGTCTATGTTTAGGTTTTTGTCTGATCATTTTGACATTTGAATCTCAGAATTATGACTTTGAATGTCATATTTCAACTTTGGCCTTCAACCCCACATTTGAGTTTTTAATCTCATATTTTGAATTTCTCATAATTTCATTTAAAAAAATGATTACCAGGTGAGGAATGGCATTTTTATCAAGGCAATGTTTTCATCTTTTTCCTCCAACATTTCTGCTTTGCGACGGATTATAAAACTACGTGTCTGACACATCCTGCTGTGTGTTCTGTCCAGAGTGTATCTGCAGCAGACCTTGAATGACACAGTGGGGAAGAAGATAGTCGTCGACTTCCTCGGTTTCAACTGGAACTGGATCAACAAGCAGCAAGCCAAGAGAAACTGGGGCCAGCTGACGTCCAACCTGCTGCTCATCGGCATGGAGGGTAAGAGGCCCGACAGTCATTTACATGGAATGCAGCAAAAGGTTATGTCAGAAGAGGCTCGTTGAGGTCTTGAATATCCGCTCTGTAACTCTCGGTGCTTTTCATTCGGCCGCGCATTTTATACAGACATCTTTTCACCGTGGCAGGGAACGTGACACCGGCCCATTACGACGAACAGCAGAACTTCTTTGCACAAATTAAAGGACACAAGAGATGTATCCTCTTCCCTCCAGACCAGTTCGAGTGTCTCTATCCATATCCCGTGCACCACCCCTGTGACAGACAGAGCCAAGTGAGTGGAGATACACACCTAACGTCAACGTGATGTATGTAGCATCGCATCACTGCTCTCATTCTGTTCGCAAGGAAGCAGTTAATGATGCCTTTGAATACAGACATTTGAGGAGCAGTGTGTTCTGATTGGTAATAACACATTTTCCCCTCTTCTCTTCAAGGTGGATTTTGATAACCCCGACTACGAGCGCTTTCCTAACTTTAAGAATGTTGTTGGCTATGAGACTGTGGTGGGCCCGGGAGATGTGCTCTACATTCCTATGTACTGGTAAGAAGGACGCGCACCAGGCAGACATGATGTTTCTGTTTTCTATCCCGGGCAGAAAACCCGGTTGCAGAACTAAATCAGCGGATTATTGAATTTCACGGAGTCTGCGTCACGTGTGGTCACGCTCACTTACATGTAACAGCTCAGCACGCTGTGGCAAAATGATTCACCTCTGACAGGTATTGTTGAGAGTTGACACTTTGCCAACGCTCAACTAAGCAAATGTTGATGTCACAAGTCACCGTCACGCAACCTTTATTATTATATAGCCGATGTGTCGGAGCATGAATCCACAGAGAGTGAAGTTTGTTAATGTTGTCAAATTAAACGTACAAACGAGCCCTGTACATTTAGATTCACGTCTCCATAAATGGCATCTGTTTTGTCTTCAGGTGGCATCACATCGAATCACTGTTGAATGGCGGAGTGACCATCACGGTAAACTTCTGGTACAAAGTAGGCGGAGTTCAATCACTTACACTCTTTACTTTGATCTTCAAACTGCACCACGTCAACTGACCAGTTTGTCTCTTTCTCTCAGGGGTCCCCCACACCCAAGAAGATAGAGTACCCTCTGCGGGCTCATCAGAAAGTGGCCATCATGAGGAACATTGAGAAGATGCTGGGAGAGGCACTAGGAAACCCACATGAAGTAAGCGTCTGTCTTTACTTCCTTTAGCCACACAGGCCGCACATGAATGTCACACTTGGTGGTTTCTAGAACATTGAATCAGATCCACATCTAGGTCGCCCGTTGGATGAGATCCCCGGGGAGCGCTGACCCTCCCCGCAACCCAGTTACTGTGAATATTTATGGCTTACCTGAATTTAGTCCTGGGGAAAGATTCTCACCAAGAACTCTGTTATTTTCCCGCAGGTCGGACCTTTACTCAAGACAATGATCAAGGGCCGATATGACCTGGAGTTCAGTTAGAGGCCCCGCCCCCTCTCCTTAAAACTGTAAACTTGACAGAAACGTGTGAAAGTGAGACTGCTGCGCGCATCGTCCTGTCTGTGGAGCTATGTGTCACTGCATGGCAATAAGCGGCCATCTTGAAAACCCATCATGCTAGGGAGCCATTGTCATGGCAAATACGAAGCTCTCGCCTGTTTTGTGGGAACTGCCGCAGATCTTTTTATTCTTTTTTTTGACTTTTCACTTTTGCCTAAAACGGAGATGAATGGAGAGGAGTTCAGCGTCCTGTCGACAGTGTCGTGATTCACCAGAGGTGTTGGTGTGTCCGCTCACCCAGTCAGTGAACGATGAATGGGATCGGTACCTTCTGAGCAACTTCAGTATAATGACCACTAATGGGTAATCACAGTAGACATGCAGGGCATTTCTCATAAACATGTAAAAAACACAATCGCGGTTTGTTTAGGCAACGCGCAACGGCCGTATTCTTTCATCGCAACCGCTGCTTCACAGCTGGTTTATCCCACTACGAGATAATCTCTTGTTTTAATCTGCATTCATTTTGACGCTCATTGATGAAAGCAAAACAGTGATGAAATATGTTTTTTTTTGTTTTAAATGCGTGGGAGTGGAGAGAGATGATTCAAGCGATGGCCGATGCCGCTGAAATGTTTGAGCGGGGCTCCTGCTTCATGCTTTACTTATGCTCTAGCTTGTTTTATAATTCATGGGCTTTATTGAACCATGGTCTCCCACCGACCAGTAATAGGTCAGGGAGCATTTACAATAACTGAAATACTGCAAATAGAATTAGATCAAATAAAATAAAGTGGTGGGTTTATTGGGAAACTTCTCAGCATGTGTCAGCTTAGATGATAAGGTTTATGTCTAAGTGTTACACAATTTCAGAACCAGCAGCGCCATCTGCTGGAATGTACCTAATGTCGAGAGCCATCACTGTAGTAAAACAAAAAAAGCACCCTCTAGTGTTCAGGTTTGCAGTTGCATGCTCAGCTTGATGTTTTTGGTCTGTGTACTCCGTTCTACAATACAATATTCACCATGATAAACAGTAGATCTGGGATTTGAACCTGCACTTGCTGTAATTATCGGTGATATATCCCTGGAGTTTAACTCATCATCTGCCATATGTTGACTTTCAAATCTCACACGTGCTTTCTTACGTACACTTGTAAAAATGTATCATAGATGGGAAGGGAAAAATCAATTTGTGCCATTTATGGCAGGCAAACATGGATTAGCGGATCTTCCTGTGACACTGTATGAGTCAATAAGTTATGAACAAACATCCGAGGACTTAATTCAACAGCAATACATAGGTTTCCCATGGGTTTGCTCTGATTAAGTTATTGCTGATGACACGTGGAATAAAACAGCACAATAATCGTAAAGTGCTACTTTCTGTTGCGCGACTTGAAACTAATGTTTCACCTCTTCTTTTGCTAAGTTAACCGTGTTTACTACGTGTGCCTTGCTTTGATGTGGGAGAGGCACTTAATGTTCCAAGAACATGAATTGTCTTGTTTATTTTTTTGTTTTTTTTACAAAAGGTGTTTTCACTCTGGCATTAAACAGCTTTAACAGATGAGCTTGACATAGTGTTCATACAGCTCGAGGCATGTTTTTATTAATGGGTGCTGGCTTTCTGTTCTGAACATGTGTTCACTTTGTTCTTCTGATTAAAGATTGTTTGCAAACGTCAACAAAGCTGATTTGTGTGTCCGTCCGTCCACCAAGGGTGATTGGAAGCCTTGTCGCCGTATTGCACAAAGAAGACAATGGAAAAAAAGGTAGTCTACAAAAATTAGTATTTATTTCTATATAATAAATTGTGCGTCAGCAGTTTTGCCAAAGCGAGGGATTAAAAGTCAGTTATCTCCAGTCGACCCGTTCCATGCTCTACACATCATTGTTGCTGCTGAGTGTCAGTAACACTGCTTTTGAAATACTAGATTGTGTTACAGCGACACTCGGGAAAACTGGATTATACCACCATCCAAAAAACAATAGCTTATAGTAGTTACTCTGAGTAAATGCAGAAGAGACAAATAATGTGTATATCTTAGTGAAAAAAAGCCCTGAACAACTCATTTATCTGAACGTACTATAACAAAAGAAATGACAACCCAATCGTAGGAATCAAAAACTCAACTACAACCAACTATCACAAGCCAGGCTAGATTCACTGAACATACATGAGATGAAGGCAGAGGACAACTTCAATTACACCATGTGGAATCATGATTCTCTTCTAATCTAAAATGTCTATATCAAAAATAAAGACAATGCAGCTGGAGTAGGCTTGAAAATGGGAGTTCTCCAGCAGCATGTTTCAGATGACATTGATGGGGCCGACAACAGTCAGAATTTACAGTGCTGTGATCGTTAGTGGGAACCTGTGGGAACTGGATTTGTTGTGCTACAAAATGAATCAACTTTTTTAAAATTGAAAATAATTACTCTTTATAAAGTGAAAAACTTTGCATATCATTATATTATTTTCCTTTGTTTGCTATGTCCTGAACATGTGTATAAGTAACAGTCCTGAAATGATACTGAAGATAATAACATATCTTTACCTGTCACCCTATAATACCACTGTTTTACCACCAGAGTAAGTGATGGGCCACTACAACTCTCTCTACACATTCCAGTTAAATATGAAAATATGCCACTATTGTGTAGTAAATATACAAACCAGCTGATGAATTACAAATAATCCTCTAAACCAGTGACTGGATGCGACGACTCAAACCGTAAGCAGGCGACTGCTTGGTAAAGCTATGTTTGAGGTAAAAGATTATCTTTGTAGCACAACAAATTCTCCACGACGTGACCCTCACAGCACTTTTCCTGTATGATGTAAAAATAGAATTTTAAATAAGGTTAGCGTCCGTGGTTTAATATGTACATACAAAACAGCTGCGACTCATAACGTCAAGGAAAAACTTTACAGTATCACGAGAACTTATTTACAGGAGCCAGATCAGATCTGTTTGAATCTAGATTGTACTTAGTTAAAGATAAAATACAATACCAAAAATAAAAACAATAGAAAAAATGAGGAGTAAAAATAAGAAAAAGATAAGTGTCGATAACGTCAGTGCAACATCAGACCTGCTGAGATGGCAAAATGTAGATACTAGGTTAGGCTGTTACACGAACTAGAACACCAGCTACAACATCCGCACCAGAATATCACAACATTTCAAAAGTTCCTTAGGGTAAATAAACAGTGATTGAACTGAAACATTATTCGTCACAACTTAACCAAGGCAGAGAATGGTAATATATTTAAATAAGCCACTGACACCGACTAACTAACTTACATGTTCCTTAACTAGAGGGCAAAAAAAAAAAAATTCCAACATGTTCAGGCAGAGTATTCTAGATAAAACCAATAACAGTGTAAACGACATAGTCGGTAGCTGCTCTTACGGTGATGTGCTTGTTGTCAATGGAATCTGTATTTCCGTGCAGGCTTCAGGTTGACGTACGTCTTCTTCATGTCCTCTGTCTCGTTCGTCTTCACGAGCTGATAACGCTCACCTTTGGTGGTTACCACTTGGTTGCCATGGTACCGCACCAGTTTTTTGGGGGGCTAAAAAAATAGCACAGCACAAAAAAAATTACTGTGTGAAAGATACAGTATGTACGAGGATGGATCGTGGATAGGAAGTTCAATCGGAGACTCACGTCTTTGGGGGCAACAGGCCGGTGGGTTTTTTTGTCTTCCTCGTTGTCCACCAACATGTACCTGTGGAGAAGACACATGTGGTGCTGCTATGAGACATGCACTGGACTCCAGAGCTGCATGTGAGGACAAGAACATGGAGGAGTGGAGCTATTGTGACCTTCATTAATCATCAACAACAACAACAACATCACTCACTTCTCAAGAATGCTCTCCTTAAGTTTCTGATCCGCCAGTGAAGAAATACTTTTCCCCTGATTCACCTGGACAAGACAATACAATTCAAGCAGAGTGCACAGAGCAGACCGTGGGTGTTCCTGTGAGGAAACACACTCACATTGAGAGGTGAGGGACTGAGCTGGACGTCGCCCTCTATGATAAGGCGCACGGCTTCCTCCATGTCTCCTTTGGCAATGGACAGGGCACTGCGAGCCTCAGACAGACTACACTTGGGAAACATCTCTAGTAGGTGCTGCTCCTGGGCCTCCCACTCAGGCACCGGCAGCTGAACACACGCACACACGCACACACATTCATATACGATCTGATTCTGGTGGATTTACATATCACTGCGAGACCGTAGAGAAGGAGAGTGGCTGGTTTGTGCCGGGATGATCACCTTGGCGGTGGCGCCCTCTGCTGGTGTTTCTCTGCACTGTGCTTCTCTCTCATGTGGCTGTTCGCTGAGAAGGGTCGTGAGTTTCAGTGAAATATCATTTGAGGTGGATTTAGGGACACTGCTGTCTTCATCGGCTACAACAGAAGCAAACAAATGAGATGAACATAAGCACATAATGATATCGAGGTAGAATAAATGACTGATGATAACATCTAAAAATGTGTCGTTATGACCAACAATGTTTGTTTTGATGATATTCAGTGATCAAATGACCTGATGTGTGAGCTACGTGACCAAGCGAGTGATTGATTGTGTGATAATATATTGGCTTTAATGAAAATGTAAAGAGTTAGATTGCCACATCACATTGGGCGTTAGTCATAAGAAAAAGTTCAGTACCTGAGGTCCGAGCGGAGGCCAGTTTTGAAGCCAGGTTGAACATCATTTCACAAACTTTCACACTGGGAGAAAAACAACAACGAAAAAACAAATAAATGAGCAATGCCGTTGTCTAATCTTCTTAATCAATCAAACAAGAGACAGTGACTTCAAGTTTACCTCTCGATTTCTGCAAAACCGGGTATGTAAGCTTCTAACATCTCCGCAAAATCCTCCACATCAAAGTTCTCCTCCACGCTCTGCTGGGAGCCCAGATCCTCCAG
This sequence comes from Chascanopsetta lugubris, assembly GCA_016785325.1. Lineage (NCBI taxonomy): Eukaryota > Metazoa > Chordata > Actinopteri > Pleuronectiformes > Bothidae > Chascanopsetta > Chascanopsetta lugubris. The sequence continues at coordinate 85,960 of JAFBJT010015873.1, read as the reverse complement.
GACTCCAGTGATGTAGGACAGAAGAACATCGTCCAGTGTGCTGAGGGGGAGGGTCACACAATAACTGTTTACACATGCATATATTGAAGGTGAGACTTTTCCAGAAAAGTTGGAGTGGGAGCTCCACGTGAGATTTAAGAGGTTTTCAAGGGTTCACGATCACGGAACCGTTCTCTACATGCTGTCAGCTTGGTTCTGTATGTCACAGAGCTCTGTGTTTTATACCCAACTCATTGTCCCGTACACATTACGATGCTTTGCATGATTCGTTTTTCTGGCCATCACTGAGCCTAAAGGAAGACAGCAGCACAAGTCAACTATTATCTATTCTCTTTGTTTATTGACGCGAGGCCTAAAATGAGAAGAAAATTACATCAGAGGCGTAAAAAACATTCTGGAATTTTTTCAGCAGGCATGGGGGCGTGTGGGTGGGTGACATTTCAAACCCATGACAGTTGTGGAAGAAAATGTCAGCTTGGAAAGATGATATGATTCGAGGGCTTTGTGCAATATTCTGTAAACAACAGACTGTGAGTACAATGCATGAACCATGCTGTGACTCCTGAATTCCAATGGCAACAAATATCGTTCATTCAGCACAATTTTCACAGGTTACGCTGCGAAAGACACAAGGTGCGTCTTTACCTGAGATCTGCATCAGGAATGTAAGTCTGGATAAACTCGTGCATGGAGTTGTGGATGATTTTGTGGAGGTCCATCGTGTTCTCCTGGAGGATGAGCTGGAGGGGAGGGGGGTGGGTGAAGCACAGCACATGATGTTAGAACGAGGAGCAGTGGACCTTAAATACCCAAACACAGCAGCTGTCCCTGCCACCACCAAATATGGTTCAGCTGCGACACAGACTTGTTACGAAAGCTCAGTAGTGAAAGCCTCCCTGGGGCATCATCGTCATCTTGTCTAATTACTGACACAGTGGTTTGTGGATGAACGTACCTCTGAGGCACCGACGCGGATTCGTTCAGTGACTGAACACACCAAAGATCACCAGAGGAGAGAAGTTAGCCTGGCTGTCTTCGCCAAACAAACCGAGTGGCTGATGCTAAACTAGCCTTGCAGCAGCTCATGGATACATCTAAACTAGACTTCAGAATGTATGACGTCATTCAACAATATGTCCGTCTCACATTCACGCATATCCTCTTGTTTTTGTTGATTAGTGTTAGCATAACAGCTATTGCAACGTTTGTTAACAGCTCATTCTTACTACACGACAATAAGGGCTATGCTAGCCTTGTCGTAACTTCTACCATTCGCATTCGGCTTTACCTCACATGGACATTTTTGAACATTTTCAGGGCTCATAAATAAAACACTGACGTCCATCTTCGTGTCATATGACAGAAATACCGGAGTGATGATAGCCGACCACCGCTAGCTCAGCGGAGGTTTGTGTAACAAGCTACAACAAGCTAGCAGGCGGTTAATGCTAACAACCAAACAACACACATCGGCCGTTCTCATGTCGAAAAGTTTAAACGGGGTAAAACTCACTGTGCAGGAACTATGGTGACATGAAGAGCGTTTCCTTGCAGGCAGCGGAGGTGAAGCTGCTCAGTCCGCTAGAGGAGGGGGAGGATGCGGCTGCAGTGTTGGGTTCACTCCATTCAAAACACTGTGACGTCACTTCCTGTCATTGTCAGATACATGGGGCAGAACTTTATGGATGGATGTCATGGATTAAATCTTCCTGTTTTAGGGTCATTTTCATCAAATAAATGATTTTCGGCGTTAGTAAATAATTCTGTGCATTGAGTACATGATTGATGATACATGGTAAGATATAAATGTCAAAAAAATTAAATGAATGAGTTAACCAATACTTCAACCAATGACTGAGCTAAAAGAGGAAATTAAACTACATAGAAATCAATAGGTGGATAAATAAATCAAACAACAAATAAAACCATAAAATTAAACGTACAGATAATGACCCCCATTCTGAAGTGGCAGGTGGTTTGGCCCAATTGGCAGTTTAGTATTTAGTATGGCTCCACCCTCACCGGCCTTCTTAGGCCAAACCAGGAAGTAACGCCGGGTCAACACATGGGAGCAGATGCAAGGTAACAAGGAACAATTCATTCATACCAAGTTAATACGATGAACCTGGCAGTCTATAGTGTTGGTAGCTAAAATATTACATAAGATTTGATCCAAAAGTGGGTGACGGTGTTTGTTTCCACAAAATGGCGGCCGACTGTCGAGAAGTTAAATCTAACCTGTTAAGTTCAGTGTGTGTGTGCGTGCGTGCGCGCGCGCATGCGCGTGAGAGAAACTGGACATGAGCATTGCTTTTCTTGTTTGGCTCTGGATATGATGCACAAAATCACTATGGCTATTTTACATTACTGCCAACACATTTACTGTCAACATACGTATGTACTGTGTGTCAGTATGGACAAATGTTCACGCACGCACGCACGCTCTCTCTCACTCTTACTCTCTCTCACACACACACGCACACACACACACACACACACACACACACACTCTCTCACACACACACACACACACACACACACACACACACACACACACACACACACACACACAATGAGTTAGAGTGAATCTTCCTGACCCATATCTTCGGTCCTGTGGCCTCAACCCGCGTCCCTCCTACACGAGGCCAGAGCAAATGGCGCGGACTCTCACTGGGCCGTTCATTATCTTGCATCTTTTGCCAGATCCATACATAGTTGATGATGGAGGTGTTATCTGAGGCTGCATCAATGATGCCATCAGATCCCGCTCTCGGTTCCCTCCGTCTGTGTTGGCATTATAGCAGATATGTAGGAGTAAATCATTAATGGCCGTTCAATTGTGTCCCGGCTCTGCTGGCAGTATCTCCTGCCGGCTGTAGTATTTCATGGGGATATATGGTACACGCCTCTGATACAACAAGCAAGAACAATTCTGGACTTGGCTGAACTCTGTTTCAACCCTGAGCTCATGGCTAGACAGGTGGGGGGGATGTGTAAGAGCCACAGTGAAGGAGGGCATCTCGTTTTTCCTCCATGTGTTCTCATCAATAACTCACACACACACACACACACTGAAAAACATCCATACACTCTTTTATTGTCTTAACAGCACTTGTGATAAAATTATACAGACACACACTTCAGACAACAGTTGCTTTTGTTTTAATAAGCAAGGCACAACCTTTACATTTTGAATACTGAATACTCATAAAGTCTCACTGTTCTACTGTATCTTTCTATTCCTCCAAGTCAGAATTCACTTGTTCATGTGAACTCATACTGACAGACCCAATGTAAGTTCCATGATCTGGAAGTGAAGCAGTGTTCGGACACTAGGTGGCAGCATTGAGTTTATCTTGAGCAACATTGAGCTCCTCACTAAATTTTACTTTGGCCTCCAGTTGAAACCAAACAACAAAGAATATTTACTGCTGACTATGAATCTGTCATATTTATCTTTTTATTGTCTTCTCTAAAAATTCACATAACTTAAAGAACCACAGGTTGCACGGAGTTTACCATAACATATGAATTATTATTATTATTAAATATATTATTATTGTTACAATTTGCTATTGACTCTAAATTAGAAGAGTTTATTGGGGAGAGCATATTTCCTTCCAGCTGTAAATCCAAGTTGTTCTGTCTTTCCTCTGTAAACAAAGCCCTCCCATCCATTTGCCTGTGGAATTCAACCTCTCAATTGAAAGCAAAACACATTTCTTCTGACTTCAACTTTGTTTCAGATCAAGCTGTTTCATCATAAAGATTAAATAGTCATTTTCAAAATTTGTCTTGTTCTCTTGTTGTTGCTCGTTACAGAAACAAACATCCTAAGAAACGAGCAAACATCCTATCACATAATCACAGTGTAACCACACATAAACACACATGCAAAAAGCTGCATCAGTGTACACAAATGTCATATAGCATCAGTAATAACCAGGGACATATTGCACCTTTAGCCTGGAGCAACATTATTATTTAAAAATTGCCATCGAGCGAAGCACAAACACGTCGAGGGGCTGAGTTCAAGTGGTGTGACCAAACCCATATCCTCTGTGATCCTCTGTGACTATTACTGGTGTCACAGTGAAACACATGGTATTTATACATTTCATTTCAAAGGTCTTTCAGTGTGAGAGTTGTTGAATTTCTGCTCAGTTTAAATGCAAGAATATTTTCTCCTACAATTCTGTTTCAGGTTTTTTCATTCAAACTCAGGAAATCCTCAGACCCTGCTGCAAATGCAAGATAATCCTTAAAATGTGCTGATGGTTTGATTTTATATAGTAAAGTGTAATGTGCGGTGAGTGACCTTACAAAATGAAGTTTGCGGAGGTGTGGGGCAAAAAAAAAAGAGAATGAAAGTTGATCTTTAAAGGTTCAGTGCGTAGAATTTATTTGGAATCATTTCAACTTCAACTGGCCGAAATGCAAAGTAAGATAACTAAACATGTGTTTGGACTTTATAATGACTTTTAGGCACAAATGGTGTTTTCGTAACCCTGGAATAAGCTCCTATATTACACCTTTAGAGAGGGTGCACTGCTGATGTATAAATATATAGGCTTCATTTTGAAGTAATGAAAACAGTTTGCTCATTCGTACACTCATAAAAACAATAATCACTATAAATTGTAATTCTGCTGTTAGCAATAGAAATAGTTTCACCCAAATCGTACACGCTGCACCTTTAATACGAGTTTGAATGTGATAAGTTGTTGTCTTTTTTCAGCGTTTAGACACAAGAAAACATTTTGACACCGTGTTTTTATACAAACATGGATGAAACCACAGAGAAAGTTGAGAAACGGGTACATGACTCACTGCTGCAAATGGAAGATAATCCTTAATATGTGCTAATGGTGTGTTGACACATTTCTCTTCCTATATGCCGGCGTACAATCAAGCATGTCATGCAACAATGTCGAGTCAAGGCACATAATGTGGATATTGTACTGGTGGCACAGATTTCCATTTTCACACACACAGTGGAGATGGAGGGGGGAGGGGAGGGGAGGGGGGTAGAAGTGGTATAGGGGAGGGGGTGGAGCGAGGTTCTCTGAGGTGGAAATAAAATAAAAAAAAGAAGAAAGAAATATTTTACGATTCTGATCAGAGTCACCAAAACACTGAACGATTTACTGCCAAATTAATTACCTCCCCCTCTTTACCTAACTTTTGACAATAATGCTCGGAGCCGTCTGTCGGAACAGCTTTATTCTATTAGCGTTCGATCTGCAGTTCAGCCAGAGTGACTTCGTATTTAGATTGTATTGTATTCTGCTAGTGAATGTGTAGCATTGCATCCTCAATGGAGAGACGCAGAACCGTCCCCCATCTGATATTTCTCAGTTTAATCACCTGTGCAGCAGAAATGGGATCAGCACATTATTTGAAAAGGAGGATTTGTTAAAAATATCAAACACGTAACACATCTGTTCCGCCGCTTCACAAAAGGTGCATTTACAGAGTGAATTCAAGCTTAGTGGAGTTTAATTAATTGAAAAGTCTCATAATGTGAAAAGCTGCTCCACAATCAGCGCCCGTCTTCAATCTAATATCTGAAGGTCGTGTGATTCAAAGCGTTATTGTGTCGTTTTTTCAGATGCATATTTTTTCAATTAAAATTTACCTTTTACACTTTTTTTTCTAATTAGAACCGCAGGTTAATGATTTCGAGGGAGTCGGAGCAGGAGACTCGGCTGCAGATCGGAGCGAGGTGGACGAGGTCTGACCTGCTCTGGATCCGGGCCCACCTGCGTGGACTCGCCTGCCATCCTGGTCTGCCCCCTGTCCTGTCTCCAGGAAGTGGACACCCGGAGGCCCAAACATTCAAGACACAAAGCTGCAGCTGTAAGTGAGTAAAAATCACTTTGAACAAGTACATGTACTATACTGAGGGTATTAGTACACCTTTAAAGGTAGAGGGGACATTAGTGATGCCTTCTGGAACAACAGTTTTGTTGTTGTAACGGTGCATTGGAGAAAACAAACAATAGTTTCCATTGCTCTATTACACTGAAGTCAAAAGTCTTTTAAAGGTACAGTGTGTCTCTAATTTAGAGACAACTAGTGGTTGCTTGTTGCAGCAGTATATGAGCTTCAGTTGTCATTAAATCTCAGTGTTTAAGGTGTTTAAGTTTGGCCATTCTGGGCTACTGTTAAAACATGGAGGGGCAATATGGCCGCCTCTGAAGTGAGAACATGCTCCAGATGTACTGTAGATAGAAGGGCTCATTTTAGGCTGATGGAAACATGTTCACTCATAAAAACATCAGAAATATTACCCATTATTCGACATGTGCCAATAATGATCATTTCTCTTCAATCTTACACACTGGATCTTTAAATTTTGCTGTGTTTTTACAGTTTAATCCTGCAAAAAATAATTAGTAAAATACTACACAAATATTTACAAGGCATTGTGGGTTATTGATACAGTATACCATTCACAATAATTGCATATTTGATTTTCTTAGAATTATTTCCATTCCCTCTTCACAGTCATCACCGTCAGTGTTGGGCTTCTCCTAAATTCTAAGACAATATAACTTCAGATTCAGCATAACACAAATGTAATACAATAAAATTCCGAATTCAAAAATAAGTAATTTTTTTCCTGATGCAGTTTTAGGAGGAGTCAAGTTTCCCGACATAATTAACAACAATAGATGCCTCCAATAAATCGAGCCATTCAGAAGCACAAGTGCTCTCCCCCTTGTCTTGTCCTGTGTGTCTCTGTTCAGCAGTCGATAGGTTAACCTGCCCGTAGCATCCATCTTGTGTGGCCCCCCTCGCATTACCATTGATCTGAGGGAAATAAAGAGCACACGTGTTATTATATACAGCCCAGAAAAACACCCTCTCCCCGTGATGGAGTGAAGCAGCCAAATGTATGAAATATGGCCCCTCCGACACATTCCGTCTTCCTGTCAATAGTGCAGCCTTTTGCCCACAACCCGGATCAATAGTGACTTATCTTTTCATGATAACACATAACAATGTTGTCTCTTGTCTTTTTCTCATATTGAAGTTCTAATTCTAATGTCCCCCCCGCCCCCCCCCCCGTATATCTTTTTTCCTTCTGTTCAACAACATCGTCCATGCTGATGAGTATATTTGCTTATTTCTCATTTCACCCTGAGAGGAGTGGGACTGGCGTGGGCCCCGCTGTAGTGGGAGACGTGGCAGTTACAAATTTACATGTTGGTTTTCTGGACGTTTCTCTGAAGCTTTTGGGGGTCTCTCATGTGTGAGACTGCTCAGTGGAGAGAAGACACCCCTCTGTAAAAACATCTGTTGTGGAAATGGCTGTCAGACTCCCTTTTGTGGGCTCGCTCTCTTCTATGCGCCGAGATTGTCATTTGTTTTGATCATTTATGAGGGTGAGAGCGTCATGATAAAAAAAAAGAGAAAAGAAGAAGAATATCTGGAGAACGTAGCCGTGCGGTTAAGCTGCGCGGCTGTGTTTGTGTTTTTATTTCGGAGGGAGAGGAAACGTTTCTCTCTGAATTAGTGGAATCACGGTGCGCATGTTGATGCATGTCACTTCATGCAGTGTGATTTAAAGTAAACTGTAACGCTCTGAGTGATGTGACAACATAAAGTTTTAGAAAGGGTGCTGCAAAATTAAATAAAAAATTAAAGGTCCAGTCTGGAAATGTTCGACAAAATGATTGTCACCTCTATTGGCAAAAAATATATAGAATGATATTGTAAGAACATAAAACCACCTAAATATACAAATTGTGATTTCCATTTTCCTCGATCAGGCCCTTTAGATTGACGCCAGGAGCTGGTCCATTGTGCGGAGGCGGCCATGTTGCACCACCTGAAGCCCAACCTGAACACCCTCTGAGCTTTAACGATAACTGAAAGCTACCATATACTTTGGAAGGGTTTGGGTGAGGGGGAGTAGCATCATGAAACTTCACAAAGAGCCACTAAACCCTACACACTGTGCCTTTAATTACTCACAATCGGTTTAGCTTTGTCTGTCATCGACGTCGCACATTACTTTTGCACTGAAGTATAAAACATGACGACATGTCAATGACCCTGACCCCCGCCTGGATCAGTGGGACGCCCCGTTTGTGACTCCATGGTTATTCCTGCAGAACAGGTGAGTGTTTGAGCCGAGCGACACCTCGTAAACTGTCTGATAACCCGCTCCTGTGTCTTATCTGTCCTCCAGACAATCTCTGGTCCCCTGAGCACCTCGTCGTTCCTCCACCCCCCCCACCCCCCGGGCCCCGCTATCAGATCCCCTCCGAAGGCTCCCGGAAGCTGGAGTTATTGTGGAAGACTCAACTTTTATGGCCTCGTGATGGCTGCGACAACACAGGCTTTTATGAGTGAGTACATGCTCTTATGTGGTTGTTAGGACGGTAGTTTCCTTCCTTTTTTTTCTGTCTTTCGAGTTTCCTTCTCAGGGTTTTGTTTTCCCCTTGAATATTCTTGAAATGCTGAGAGAATGTATTGATTTTCGGATCCGATTTCTTCTTTTATTTTGACTTGACGTCTGAAAAGTGTCGGTCATACATTAAACATAACATCACAAGTGGGGGCGGGGGGGGGGAAAGTGCCGGGCTGTTGATGTTATTCCAAAACATTTTATCGCTAATCACCGCTTTCCTATCATGTTCCCGCACTGATCGGACGCCAGCTCCGTCTGCGAGGCAGCGTGTTATCTCCCTCTGCCATTCATGTACACATTTATTGGATTCCAACTCTGCAGGATCAATCTTTTGGCCACCAGAGGAGCATAACTAATGGCAACATTAGAATGGCTTTGTGAAAGGGACTGGCCGGATGCGGGTTAACCAAGCAGGAAATAATCTAGGATTTTATATCCTGCTTGAATGGTCATAGGATATGCTGAGAATAAATTAATCCCCCCCAAAATTCCCTTTTCTTGCTGCGGTTATCTTTTGAATGGAACAGTTGCAGAGGGGCTGGACGGTTTATTTGGCTGATTATTTTTCTGGGGTACAGGGGAGGAGGAGGAGGGGAGGGGCTTGGCGCAGGCGGCGGCGGCGTGCACACGTGGAATTTCTTGGCAGATAATGACCGTCGCCCTAATGCTCAGCCGGGGTCAGACTATCTATTCTGACCACGGGTCTAGACGACCCTCCTCTGGAAAAGCCTCTTTTTTTTTTTCCTTTTTAAAAAAAGACCCACTTCTATTTTCCTGTTGTGTCCAAACAAGGTTTTTATAAAACGGGTGACATCGCCACACAAGCCGTCTGCAGAATCCCCCTTAATTAAAGTGACGTTTAAAGCCTTCCGCAGACACTAATAAACCCTCTCTCCATTAAGATCCTCCTAATTACTGTGTGCAGAGGAAAAAGGGGGACACACACAGACAGACAGACAGTGCGGAGGTAAGCCTGCTGGCATTTGGCCCCATAAGCTGAGCACCACACAAAGGAAAATGTCCCCTGGGTTACCCATCCTACCAGACAGATTCCTCTCAGCCCCCCCCCCTCCACCTCCTGTTTTCTTCTTTATGAATGAAAGTATATGACATGTGTGGCTGAGAGTGTCCATTCATGGACACGTTGGAATGTGTGGATATAAAGCATGAATGAGGCATGAATCACAGCCACCTGATTAGTCATTAAAGAGTCTTTTGACATTACCATTGTTTAAATGTGCATGGTGGAAGTGAGAGTGCTGTCAAACGACAGACTCCGTGTTCACTCATGTGAGGCTGATGAGGGAAGAGAGATAGTCGGTGTAAACTTAGGGATGGTCTCGCAAAGCATGGAATGTTATTTCTTTAAACGTTGTTCAAACACACTGTGTTGACATCTGGCTCAGCAATATATGGAACTGATAGTTTACACGCAAGATGGAAATGTTTCTGTAAAAATCCTCAATTTAGAATATTACAAATGCTACAAAAAACTATGTTTACATTCAAGCTCTTTTTATTAGCATGAAACACTTAGCAGTTATCATTGGTTATCGTCAACAGTCATAGTGTTGATTACTGAAAGGTCTGTGTACTCTACACAGACATCTTTTATTTTACTTAACATTTGCATTTTTATTTCATATAACTCAATATTCTATTTAATTTGACTGGTGCTTGTCCACTTTATTTCGTTAAAATGTCGCCCCCGTGTTATCTTACAAATAAAGAACTTGAAACTTGAGGAAAACATTGATACGGATGATCAGCAAAATGTCAAATATTGAGTATTTAAATTTCAGATTTATTTTACCCTTAAAGGTGCAGTGGGTAGGGTTTTGTGAAACGTACGAGGTGGATTTGAATGTTGCAGCTGAACATCTGTGACCTCACTCTCCCCCTTCAAGCAAAGAGCATTCTGATTTCACTAAACCCCAATTGGTGTCCATTCTGGGAACCACGGTGGTGCAACATGGCCGCCTCTATAGAGTGGACCCACTTTTCTTGTAAATAGAAAGGGGCTCATTCTAAGCACTGGATTCAACCTTTCAGGTGATTATACACTCATAAATGAAGCAACAGGATTGTACACACTGCACCTTTAATAGCATTTTATGAGACTTCCCTTAGCTGCGCTCATCCTATTTGGAAATAAATGGATGTGGACAAGAGAATCTCACGTGGTCACACGTCACACCGAGTCACAAGTGTGTGGACAGTCACCACAGCTCCGGTGGCACCGACCTGCCCGCAGAGGTTAAACGTGTTTGGTTCATGTCCCGCTCTGCAGATTAATGACATTAACAAAGTTTCCATTAGTCCTGCAACTGGGGGAGACATGGGCGTCCATGCGGAAAGCCGCATGACCGAGGCAGAGATAAGAGAAAATGAAATACGTCTTTTCTTGCGGAGGAGACTGGAGGGGCCAGGAAGTGCCACTCCAAATTAGCCGCGGGCCCCGTTTGTTGTTACTTCATTAACCCAGCAGCCCCGGGAAAAAAACAAAAAGTGGGGTCGCAACCTGTAGCAACAGGGAGGCCCGAGATTTGCAAAGAGATGCTCCTTTCAGAGTTTGACGGGATGTGAGGGAAAGTTGTCATTTAGAGGGAAGTCCAGGAAATCTCATTAATGTGTTTTTCCTCAAGCTTTGGATTGTATGTGCTTGTGAGGACCTCTCACAAATACTGCTTTTTAAAGAAAATACTACATTTCTGCTGTGAAAGACATAATGTATCTATCCTATATTGTAGTATTTTTTACTTCTATTCTCTGTTTTCTTTAGTAATTATAAGCCTGTTTACTGTGTAATTAATTTGTTCAATTTTGAAAAATAGCGGAACCATTTCTATCATCTCAAGTGTATTTCAAATCGTTAATCATTAAAAATATAGCTGGAAAACCCCTAGAATGATATGTTTAAAAGTACTGTTAATAATGTTCAGAACTTTGTTAAAATTCCATAGTGTTGAAATGTAATTTTCATTTGTTGCATAGTTACAGCATAATTACATATTTGACATATTTTAGAAGTATCATTTTATATCCCTTTATATTCTCTGTGTCCTCTATACGGAGGCAGCCATCCTGCACCAGAATCCCAAAACAGACAATCTACACACTCTCTATTTACCAATAGGCTACTGCACTGTATGCTTGGAAAGGTGAGGTGTTACATGCAACTTAACCACTAGATGCCACTCAACTCTTTGCATTGTACCTTTTACTGAACTCAAACCACCGATAACAGTTTGATGGTATATCTTCATAAAAGTGATGGTGAATATGGTTATTAAGAAACTTTTCATCTTTCAAGTTTTCCCACTCACGACACAATCGCCCAGGACGTCAGAGGCTCATGAATATTAGATGCTGTCCTCTGCTCTGCGTGATGCTCGTCAACATGTGGTGCAGAGCTTCAAAACGGAGCCGACTCGCGCATAATGCCGCCCTTGTTGTTGTAAGACGAGCTGAGCGGCGGCTCTTTATTTGCAGGCACTGACTTTATTAGAGTCTATGGTTACAGACCCTTGGAAGGAGGGCTATTGTATTCTCACCCCTTCTCTGGCAAACATACCTCCGCTGCTCTCCTCCTCCTCCTCCTCTTCCTCTGGGCACGGCCCATAACAAACACTGGATTCTGCAGGTGGACAGTCTGAATCCGAAGTCATCTGTATTACTATATTACTCTTTATCGATTAATAGGAGCTTGGGTTTGTCACTGGAAATATGTCCCGCAATAGATCTGAACGCCAAGTTTCTTATAAAGTCAGCAAAGTACCTTTCA
>JAFBJT010015873.1:41670-73193 GCA_016785325.1 Chascanopsetta lugubris | reverse complement strand
CTCTCTCTCTCTCTCTCTCTCTCTCTCTCTCTCTCTCTCTCTCTCTCTCTCTCTCTCTGTGTCTCTCTCTCTCTCTGTGTCTCTGTGTCTCTGTGTCTCTGTGTCTCTGTCTCTTTCCTTTTCCCTGTTTCTCTTTCAACATGGATCACTGGCAGCTGACTTGGCGAGAAAGTGTGTGGCACAGGTAGAGAGAGGCAGGGTCCAGCGAGTGTCTACTGAGGCTGCAGACACATCTGCCTGCTTGATTTCACCTGGTAACTGAGCATGTAGTATTTACTTCTCGGCTGAAATGCAATCAGGGGCCGGTCGCTGGCAAGGAAGCAATGAGCCTCCCATTATTGTGCTTTTTTTTCTTCTTCTTTTTACCCCTCTCTCTCTCTCTCTCTCTCTCTCTCTCTCTCTCTCTCTCTCTTACACACACTTACACATACACACATCTAAGGACAAGTTTTAAGTTGAAAAAGTGGATTGGAGAGAATTAAGTGCAATATTTTGGCTACTTCTTAACAAGACCCTAAAGGGCAGTTATGAGTCATGGGTCAGAGAGGTTGTTCCCTTGTCTGAGGGTTGGATCCCCGTCTGCTTTAGTGTCCTTGGGCAGGGCACTGCACCCAAAATTCTCCCAATAGAGTAAAAAGCTGCTCATAGAAATACTGTATGGTTGTTATGTAACTGCGTGAAGTACGTTTGAGTGAGTGATTATAAAGACTAAAGTTATGTGAATGTGAAAAACTTAGATGAGGTAGAAATTAAAAAACATGTCTGTTTATGAACAAGAATACCCAAAAAACACAAAGCAGATTAACTCAATACTTTGTGGGCTCGTGAAGTATGGGTCAGGGAAGAATCATTTAAATTTTGGCCCATATTGAGATTAGGAGTCAGTCTCTGTTTTGTCCTTTGTCACTTTATTTAAACTTGTGAGATGGGGCATTATCTTTGCTTTATATGAGAACATAAAAAAAAAATCCAAAACAACATGCATCTTAGGGTGGATAGAGAGGCTGGGAATTGAACTCACAACCTCATGCAATCTCGGGGCATGCTCTACCACTGAGCCCCCATGGGGCTGGCTGTCTAGTTCATAGATCTGAGTGAAAATATTCATCCCTATTTAGCAGAATGATATTTCTGTGTTTGAATTAATCTGCAGATCTAAATTGAATATGGTTGTAGGGAATTTAAACATGGCTTTGTAAGGGAGTTGGTGCCATAATTCACATCAATAATAGTAATTATAAAAACACAAGTGTAGAATTCCAAATGGATCAGCATGAGCCGTTCCCCTTCCTGCTGGATTCCCAATGATAAAGGTAAAAGTCACTCTGCTGTGGTTTCCTGAGGTAGACTGCTCCCCGTGTGTGTATAAACACTTTACATGCTGAAGACAAGAGTCACCTCTCTAATCTGGCTGGAGGAGTGTGTGGAGAGGCCCCTTTATCCCACCCTGCTTTAACTGGTTGCTCACAGAAGAGCCATTTACCTCCACTAATGGGGACTGAGCCTTTCACTGGGGCCTGTTTGCCTCTCAGCCCTCTGAAAGAAACTTCGCCAGAGAGGGGACATTAAGAAAACCAGTTAATCTAGAGCTGTGTGTGTGTGTGTGTGTGCCTTCGGAATGGACCGAGCTCCTCGGTGCCTTTTGGAGAGGCTCCTCTTCACAGCAGCTATAGAAGTATTGGATCAGCACTTTTCTCTGTCGCCCTCATGAAGACACAGTGGTTAAATATATGAGTGTTTAGCGTCTTTGCTTGTTTTTATTTTTTCAGTTCAAAAGCTGAAAAACTGATGCTGATTATTCGATTAGATGAACCACGCAAACATCCATCTTTTACTACAGTTTGTGTTTTTCGCCCCAAGTATCCAACGTTTTTTCTAAAGAACTAAAGACTTAAGATAATAAAGTAAAAATCAAGCACAAATCATGTTCATCATCTTAGTTTAGCTTCTTTGGATGCTAATGTAATGCAGTGAATATAGCAGGTCACTCTGTCTACCAGTCAGTGCTAAACACAAATTACAGATGGACAATACACTATATCAACGCTTGTCCTGAAAGGCACCTACATAAATAAAATGTATTCTTTATTATCTGCACTTCCCCCTGCTATTCAGAAATGAATCCAAAAAATCCTGATTACAAAACTGCCATGTTTCTCCAATGATGCAGTTTGAAGCCAGAACTTGTAATTAACCAATCAGAGAGATAATGAGATCACAATACAAACTTGAACAAACATATTGTTTCCAACAACGACTTAAAATGACAGAAACCACCTGGAAGAAAAACGTCAGTGTCTTATAACTTCCCCATTTGATCCGTCCCTCGTTCTGAAATTCATTTCAGTCACTAAACTTTTCTCATTGTCGTAGATGGTCTGGGTTGTGAACACAATACACGGCTGTGAAATGCTTGAAAAACAAATGAGGAAGAAAACAGATTCCTCCTCTCTCTCCTCTGTGTGGTGTTCAGCCCTCATTGTTGGCGATACAGACAAAAAGCACATAATTGATTTCAAAGCAGCAGATCCAGGTGATAAAGCCCGACTCACTCTAACAGGAACCCGAGGACAGAGCGGTACCAGGAGGAGCAGACGGCCCAGCACAATCACAACCTTTAGTGGCTGTTCCTTACCTTTGTCTCGTGACGGCGGGGGCTTTTAAAACCCTCAGACACTTGGTCTTTACCGAGCGTTTGTGGAGCGCTCCCTCTGTGTCAGAGGGGGCTACGCCGGGGTCATCGGTGGCTGCAACCTGTCGTTAAAGACGGGACAAACAAACACGGGAGGAACTCAGGAGAATGGGGTTAATCAGGTGGGGAGACACAATGGCAGGTGGGCGGCAGGTTAGGGTGAGCCGGGGGGGGGCAGTGAGTGAGAGGAACGAGGATGGAGGAATCAGAGATACACAGCAATGCATGTGTCTTATCACACACACACACACACACTTTTGTATTTCTTAACTTTTCAGAAGATAGGCCAAAATTCCCTCTCTCCATTACGTCTATGAATGGTCCTCACAAATGTATAACCACACACACACACGCACGCACGCACGCACGCACGCACGCACGCAGAGGCTGCGACAGATGCTGTATGGTCCACTGTATCCTCGGCAGTGTCGTCAGGCCTCGGGGGTCTCCGCTGTCTTACACCAGGGATCAGCTGTGACACAGTGACACCGATCCTCCCTCATGTCACACACAATGCTGTCTTATCCCCAGTGTATGTGTGTGTGTAAGTGTGTGTAATCTGCATGTGTGTGCATTGTGGGATTTCGTCATGACAAATGCCCAACAGCAGATTTATGCATGTTAGTCGTGCTACTACTTTCCATACGTGTCAATCTCACTCAATCTCAATCTCGTTTTTAAAAATTTTTTTTAATCTTCTGTTTACATAGAATCGTGAGCTTTACCAACTAAAAACTCTGACCGATATTTTGTTGTGTGCAGTGAATGCTCTTCATGGCATTTGGTGGGAACGGGCTCAGACAGTGGTGGGTGTGGGCGCTGCCGCTGTGGGCTGCACTGCTCCAGTTTGGCCAGTTGAGGCCATGCTTTCCTCAGGGTGAGAGGAGCCTGTGACTGTGGCCCACTTCTCTCCTCAGCAGCAGCTGCAGATATGGGTCATACAACAAGACACTCCATCTATACTTAGTGTGCAGCCGTGGAGAGTCAAACGTACGTTTATGGAGACTCTGGGTGGAACCGTGTGATTCGATTGACTTTATTTAAGGATTCACTTGCCTTATCAAGAATGAGTGTATCTCATTTCTTTTTCGTTGTTTTGTTGTTTATTTTGCGAAGTCTGGTTTGACCAGTTGCAGGCCTTTTTGAAATGCAGGTCTTCAGAAATCACGTGTCATTTACATACAGCAGATACAGACTTTTGTTTGGATCAGCTCCACCTTGCACTCTCCCATCAGGCCTGGTTTCTTCCGTTTCTACTTTTTTGATAAACGTGTGGAAAAACACCTTATCTCACTGCTCTGGAATATATCATATATACTTTTCCTTGACTCATATCGCAAACCTCCACCAACCTTTTGTAATAATCTTACTATTATCAAACAGACACACAAGAGAACAGCTCCTCTGTGGAGTCAATGAAATAGTCTCACTTTGAAAAATGTGATCGTTTGCACCATACAATTCTAAATCCAGTGTAATACATAACTTTAATTTTCTGCTCAAATATGTTCATACTTTTTATATTTATAAATAAACCCATAAAAGTCTGAACAACCCCCACATCTGAGCCAGAACCACAGTTTATTATCTATATTTCTACGTGAGTCAGTGAAACTCTGTATGTATCCCTATAGTTTCCATCATATTCACCCATCAATCATCTCAGCTGCCGCTAAACACACGCACCTCATCCAGCATTTTCCCCCCTGATTTATTTACGACACATTTATGGACACATAAACCCAGCTACAGTATATGGTGTATAAATATATACACTGTATGTTCCAGAGTGGCAGTCTGCTGCGTGATGTTTGCCCGTCGTCCAGCAGTGGGGGTCCACGTGCCACGTCGGTGGGTCTGCCTCCGTACAGGTGCAGAGACGACCCTCTGTGCCGCAGCCCGGCGAGAGCCTGTCAAATCAAGTCAAAGCAGGGAGATGTGTGGCCTGTGAAAGGGATATCCTCACCCCGCGAGTGGGCTCAGAGACGCCTCTTTGTTTCCTGGCATGTCTCACATACTTTCAGAAGCCAGATAAGCCCGAGCGCCATGAAACAGCGCTTTATGTCTCGGCCCCTGTGACGTCCCGGCGAGGGCAGAGTGGGAGTGGGAGGAGAGGCCGCTCGGCGAGGAAGGTAATACGCTCTTAGTTTCGCACCTTGTTAAAGGGACAGACGCGTACGAGAGCAAATCCCGGTTCATGAGAAGTCCAAAAAAAATGCTCCCGCATCCAGACCTCTAGTTTTAATATGCCTGCCCTCTGATTCCTTCTCCTGTCACTCATTTTTGCCCTTTATTCCTGGATGGTGAAAGGCAAGAAGGAGGAGGAGGGGGGGGGGGGGGGGGGGGGGGGGGGTGTTTAGGTGGTGGATAGGGAGGTTTTTTTTTTGTGCCGTTTCCTGAAATCGGATTAGCAGCTACTCTACACTTCGATTGCAGGGAGCGGAGCGGGGGGGTGGGGTTGGAGTAGGCTTTAGTTTAGCCCAGCTCAAGACCACCCAACAGGTAAACAGGTACATTACTCTGGAGCCTAGAAGAAGAAGAGAGAGTGGAGGGGGAGGGGGGAGGAGGGGGATAAAAAATACTCATGAGAGTTGGAGTGAAATAAATACAACTTGGCGGATTGGTGAAAGTGGATCTGTTAGTGCGGTTAATCTGAAATTAATTCTTCATGAGGAAGTAGGAATAAAAAAAAAAAGGCGGTGAAACAAACAAACAAAGAGACACAATGTAAGAAGAGAGTACGTTACTTTTTGAAATGTATTCCCTAACACTCATTTGTGAACTTCCTCTGGACTCTCACCAAAGACCTACATATACAGTATCTCCACCCCGGCCCTCCTCCTCCTCTTCCTCCTCTTCCTCCTCTTCCTCCTCTTCCTCCTCCTCCTCTTCCTCACCGAAGATATCTAAACCTCACATTGTCATGCTGCTGCCACTGCATCCCACAGAAAAACCTCCTGAAAATTAGTTTTTGGCAAGCGGCTCGCAAACACACTCTCCTGTCTGCTGCAAGCCACCAAGGCTTTGTTAGGCAGGCCTGCTCTGAGCCCAGAGCCTTCAAGACCCCATTATGCAGCAGGACTCAGCGGGGCAGAAAGAGCAGGAGTGTTTTCGCCAGTCATGTGGGCACACAGGCATTATACACTCTTCAGTGGCACTGTAGATATTGTGTGAGTCGTACAAACAGAGGAAGAGGAGGAGGTGGAGGCCTGCAAGAAGAAGAAGAAGAAGAAGAAGAAGAAGTTTTTGGTAATTGGGAGTTCTATAAGTTCCCAAATCCTCACAGGAGGATTTCAAGTTTTCCCTGCCACTATTGTGTGTTTTTGAAAAGTATGTGTGTGTGTATGTGTGTGTGTGAAGGCCCCACGGCGAAGGTGACAAATCTTTTGACATAAATCACTGTGCAGAGGTCAGAGGAACAGAATACAGTCAAGTGCTCAGGAAGAACTCCCTCTAATTGCCTGCTTTGCTCCGGCTTTGCCGAGCGCTGTTTTACAAATTAAACAACAGCTCCTGCTCCTGCACGCCGCCGAGCGTTCGTCCGTGTGTGCGCGCGCCTCTGTTTACACAACCACCCCCACCCCCCCTGTGTGTGTGTGTGTGTGTGTGTGTGTGTGTGTGTGTGTGTGTCCACTTATGTCTCATTGTGAGAATAAGCCTGTTTGGAGCTTGTGTCAGAAGAGCGATCCGTGCACATGAGCGGCGGCAGGACGGGAGGAGCTGGAGTTTTTACTAATCAGTGATGGACAAACTCGGGGCCCCCTGCATCTCAAACATCACTGCTTCTGTCAGGGGCCCCGAGTGCAGAGCAGGGAGGCTGAGCAGCTCTGATCAGCTCTGTTGTGTGATTTCTTTTTTTTTTCTCTTCTTCCCCCTCCCAGTGAATCACACTGGGGAATGTATGTGTGTGTGTGTGTGTGTGTGTGTGTGTGTTTGAGATGCAGGGATGCATGGTGCTAACCCTCCCCTGAGTGGTAATGCATGAACTGTTAGCAAAACATTGTTGCTCCTGCTGTTGCCTTCTATGTTAATAAGATGCCGTTCAGGGGGGTGGGATTGCAGTGGTGTGTGTGTGTTTGTGTGTGTGTGCGTGCGCGCGTGTGTGTGTGCGCGCACACAGATGTAATAAGAATCATGATACCCTCTATAGTACAGGATATCATGCATCTGACTCCTCGTAGGCAAACTTTCAAAGTCAAACCAAGACGACCAGATGATGATTTGCTTGCCAAAAAAAAACGGGACAAAAACAATTCAACACGAAATCATTACCAAAGACGTTGTTTTGAAAATCAATTTCCCGTCATAAAAACAAATAAATGGGGTAATGTGTCGACGCACAGAGCTCCCACAGCTCATTACAGGCCCTGTGTGTTCTTAATCGCGGTGTCTTTTATGCAGCGCTTCCATCTGTCAGAGCGGCTCGCCGCCGTGTCACTCAGTGGCGTGTTCTCCAAGACAAGAGTTCAGGGTGCGTAAATGTATTTATGAATGCATGATTTTGTGAAAAGTGTGTACTTGGCTCTCTGCTCCGGCTGTCTAATAACTGGTAACCCCAGCTGTGAGTGTGTGTGTGTATTTGTCTGCCTGTGTAAAGCTGAGGCTCGCCGGGGCACTGAGGCGGAACCTGCTCCCAGTCAGGCCAGTGCACAGAGACCCAAAAGCCTCCAGCCGCGCTCCCTCGCTCTCGCTCGCTCGCTCTCTCTCTCTCTCTCTCTCTCTCTCTCTCTCTCTCGCTCTCTTTCTTTATCAATCTCTCTCTCCTCTGGGATTTGGAAATAGGTACCCTGGAAGATGTAACATACATTTCTTGTGTATATAGACTAAATGCACATTTGATGCTTTCTCTCTGACCCTCTGTTAAAGGTGCAGTGTGTAAGATTTCATTTTTGTCAGTTCTAAAAATGTTACAAAAACAATTCCATACTGATGTTTTCACCGAAATGTGTTATTTTCCCCCATTACCTTTTAAATGAGCCTATAAATGTATATTTACATGAGTGGGTCCTCTCTACGGGGGCCGCCATGTTTTTACAGTAGCCCAGAGTGGACGCACCAAACATCTTCCGTAGGTTCTCAGGCTCTCTCAGAAGGGTGAGGTGATGGATGCAACATGCGACCACACCACTAGACGTCACCAAATCTTACACACTGCACCTTTAGCATTCCCTCAGCAGAATTTGTTCATCTTTTCCCTCCAAACCTGAGGAGGAGGAGGGAGAGGCAGCGTGGAGCCAAGGCCACGGGTTAAGCATTTTCATGCTGGATTTGGAAATCAGATTATACATGGGCCTGCTCAATTGACTTAATGGATTTGAAGAGACTAGATCCTATTAATAAAGGAATAAAAGAGATGGAGGGAAGGAGAAGAGGGGTGACTTTGCCCCCCGAGGCTGCGGCCTCAGCAGCGGGACTGCGGGGCTAATCTGCTATGCAAATTAAATACTGCCTCCATGCAGTGGCCCCTCTAATGTCCCCCATTACACACCTTTTATTTGTTGTGATCTCATATTGCCAACAGAATCCAGGGCCGGAGTGATTACAGGGGGAGATTGAATTTGCATCCTCTCTCTCTCTCTCTCTCTCTCTCTCTCTCTCTCTCTCTCTATTGCTCTCGCTCTCGCCCCGGAGGGAGAGTGTGACGGGAATAACCCGACGTGGTCCTCAGATTGGGACTGACACTCGCTTGGATGCATGTGTAGTTTTACCCTCCTCCTCCTCCCCCTCCTCCAGATTCCGCCTCCATGAGTTCCAGGCCGGATTATGGCGCAGTTGAGACTGAGAGGTGGAATCAGTGAGAGTGTCAGTATTTGGGCTGCGGCGGAGCTTACCTCGCCGTTTTCTCTTTTGTCTTAATGAGGTTGTACTTTGCTTCATTCCTTGGAAGTCTACCTCTCACACTCTGTTTCTGTCAGCCTGTCAGAAGTAGCTGTAAAAACACACATTGGCCACATATGCTAATCCGATTTGCACTTAATCATGACAGGGATTATACAGTACGTACAGTAGCCGCGGAGCTGTGGAACTCCCCCCCACCCCCCCCTGTTTCTTGGGTGTTTTCCAGCAGCAGAGTTCACCTTCCTGTGAGTCTGGCACTTTTGTTCACAGGGGCCGAGACTTTGCCGGTGATTAGGCATTAAAACTAAACAAGGCAACAAAGGGAACAAACCTAAGAGGTCGCGCGTAAGCAGCTTTAAAGGTTCTACATTTGGACCTATTCTGTGAATAATCGCAGCAAATGAGTAGATGAAATGTTGGCTCAAGTATTTGTTTGTTTGGGCAGTCGGTGGGAAAGTCTGCGTCCTTAGGACCAGGGAGAGTGACACAGCGATAAAAATATGACTCAGCTCTGCCAGCTCCTATAACAGTCCCTTTCAGAATCTAGATTTAAACACCACTGAAAACATCATTCTAATGATTTTATTCTCTATTTCTACTAATGGAAATTGATGCAATGATGTAAATCTTACACACTGGACCTTTAAACTTACTATATCTGGATTTCTACTAGCACAAAATCTGAAAATCAAATAGCTTCTTAAAAGCTGTGTTCAGTAGCTTCTAAACAGCTTGCTTTTTAAAAATATCTATACTATATATATATATATATATGTGTACCAATTTAAAAAAACTAAAAGTAAAGTTCAATCCACAACCAAATAAAAAAACATGAGTACATGTGAATTACTAGCTTCATAACAAGTAGATAGAACATAAAACTTGATAAAGCAGAAGTGCACTTCACGTCACGTCAATCCTGAATAAACCTGTCAGCCCAAAATAAAAGCGTTAAAGTGTCCACAGTACATAAATACTTCATGTGTATAAAATGTATCCCTGAATAATCCATGATTCTGCCTCATGTTAAAAGATGCCGTTCATCATCCTTCTTGTCGGGTCAATACATAATCATAACTCTCGCCTCTGCTTCACAAATCAGCATCTGAAACCTCCCGTTTACGATGAGGATGTTCTCCTCTCCCTCCGTCGCCTCCTTCATCAGCGTGGGCGGAGCCTCGTCGCCGTCCAATCGCTGCCGAGAACAACACGCGATTTACAAACCCAGAAGTAGTTTTCCCCTGCGCCGCCGGAGCGCTTTACCAATCACGGCAAGAGAAAGTGCTCCTGCAGGATAAACATAAACTAAATATGGAACGTACCCTGTGTCTCTGATATCAACATCCTGCCAAATAAAAAATGAATATCCACCTTTTCCCAACAAAGGTATGCCTGGGAGTGTGGACCTCATTTCAAGCACAATTAACTTGAAATGGAGTGCTGCAAGATCAATAGTCCCCAGTTGATCCAGAGGGAGCTGTCAGTCTATGGAAATGGCACACGTATGGTAATATCCCCAGCTTAACAACAACTTAGAGGATTTACTGTTGCTGTTTTCAGACCCACATGAATAACAAACAGTGGGCCACCCCCTGGGAACCATTTTGTTTTATCCCATCTTCAATTAATCTTTAAGGGGGAGGATACCATTCAGGGGAAATGGCAGGGGGGATATGTAGAGGGCGTTATGTGTATGAGGAAGGTATTCTGCTAATTATGAAAATTACAAATAGATGATCCACTGGTGCAAAATTTGATATGTGTCGCCGTGTTTTCTTCACTTAACTCCCATCTCACACACACACACACACACACACACACACACACACTGAGTCAGATAGAGTATGTGTTTGCACTTTCCAATTAGCTCACTTACGTGTCGGCGAGAGCTGCTATCGATGGCCACACAGACATTAGCAGGATTATGAGTTCTCACACCGATGAGTGTGATGAGATCTCGGGAGATGGCGTATGGATTTTACCTCCCGCCGACTGGGCTCCCGCTCCTCTCTCAGCCTCGGGGGGTGGGGTGGTGGTGGGGGGAGGGGGGAGCGAACCTGTGGCTCAAAAAGAATCGGAGAGAAGAGCGAGCGGAGCGCCCATACGCTCCCGTCGTTAAGTCAGATTCGTTTAGCGGCGTCAGGTGCGGACGGCGGTCACGTATAGACAACGCAGCGTCACCCGAGATGGCGCTGAGGCTGAGGTCAATTCGAAATTGATTTACCTCGACTCGGCGATTGATGAAGTCCGTTCAGGTTAAACTGCAGACTTCTCGATTGGACATGCACTTTGGGGAGCTGCTATTGGAATTGACTCCTGCGTGTCGCCCTCGGCTCAAGCCAGGTGGGAAATTGAGTTACAAAGCAGAGTATGAGAGGGAGAGATGACCTCTGTGACAGTGATGCACTCCACGTCTGCCTCTCATAACTCCGAGCCCAAGAAAGTCGGTTGACTCAACTGAAAGGGTCGCGTGAAAATCCTCATGCCACTCTCCATTCTCCTGTAATCTTTCAGAATAAGAGTGTGGGGAAGCCCCTGGTGTTGGCAAATCCCGGGCAGTCTTGAGGTTTTGTATGTAAAAACCCTTCGGTGGGATGCGGGCCGTTCTGTGTCAAACTGAATCTAAATTGCCACTATGATGTTGTCACAGGCCTGTGATGAGGGAGAGGTGATGTTTGAATAAAAGGAAATAAATTGAAAAAAAAAAAAGCAGGGAAACATCACGGTGCAGCCCGGAGGCTGCATGCCGGCTCTTCCCTGACTCCAGCTTTTATCATGTAAATAAGGCGAATGGCACTGGGTTAGGGGGACAATTCCCCAGCCGCCACTTGGGCCAAATACAACTTTCCAGAGCTTTAGGCTCACAATGAGGAATGTATTTGGAGGCCTCAGTTTTAATTTAACTGGAGTGGCAGCTGAGGGGGCACCAGGGACCTCATCTCATGACTGCTGCCGTCGCTCCGGTGGAAGGAGAGGAAACCTCAGCCCGGTGTCGTACATTTCAATGTGTCGAGCACGGGTTGTGTGTGTGTGTGTCACAGCTGACTGTTGCGCCTGTGCCGCGAAACCTCTTTGGATTCCCAGCGAGGAAACACGCTTCTTGCTCCGCTGTAACATTTGATTCATTACGATCGGAAACAGCACATCAGTTCGCTTATTATGTCTTAAAAAATCCTCCCAGCGTCCCAAAGAGCAAAGGGGGGGAAGTAAAAAAACAAACAAAAAAACCCCACCGACGAGGCGCTGCCTTGAAATTGACAGCTGTTATTGTGCGGTGCCATCTGCTGCCTTTGCCAGGGAACAGAGAAGGGTTAATATTCTATGATGTGTGGTAGCGGTGGCACAGCCTCCTCTGCACAGCCAGAGTGAGGGAGCGGGTGCCAGGAGTCTGTGCACCCAGTGGAGACAAAACCCTCAGCATTAACATGGCACCATATCAACCAATGTGGCTAATTTAATGGGTCAAATATGTTTGGGACGGTGCCAGAATAACAGCCGTACCTCCAGAATTTCGAGCAGGGCGGCGAATGGCACAGGAAAGTTACAGCTCCGCTCGGCATTCCACAGCTTTTGATTTCGAGTTGGCGGCAAAAATAGGATATCAGAATATCTGCTCGTGTGTCCGTTTGTGTTCCCCGGGTGCTCGCGTGTGCCGGAGCTGTCATTATTCATTGACCACAGATGTAAATGGAAGTAGACAATGGGGACGGGCGCGTGCTGCGGGTAGCGATCGCCCCTGGAGAGGACGGGGCCTGCTGAAATTAATAGGCCTCCCGTGGCTAAATAAGCAGTGGCAAAATAAGCCTAAATGTCCCCCAATCGCATGACAGACAGGGCCCGAGTATCCAAACAGCAGGTAGTTATTATATGAATTGCTGGAGAGGGACATATTGCAGATCTAACATGCCACATCAAAGCCATCACAGGATGTGATTCATGATGTGTGTGTGGTATGTTTCAGCTCATTCTGCCGCACTGGGTATCACTGCTTTTACACAACTCATTATTTTTCCCAGCATATTAGCCTGGAATGTGAAAAGTCGAAGCACTCGTTTATTTGATTCGACTCTTTATTAATCTCGAAACTTTTCAAAGGAGAGAAGCGAATGCGATGCGACGTCTTCCATCTGACAGGAAATGCTGCGTGTGGCGCTAACGTGGCCAAAAGCGGAAGCAAAGAATATGGGTGTAAATATGCTCCTTAGCTGGAAGACACTTCTTTCAGCCATGGGCTCATTTCTAATTCTGAACTCCGGTTCATGAAATGGTCCAACATTTAAAGCGACTGGCAGGGGGTAAATTAGTGCTCCGAGATGAATTATCATACAATTAAGGAGGCCAGAATGTGCCAGAACACAAAAGACACAATATGGGGGAAAGACCTAGTTTCCTGCTAATTCATCAGAGACAGAACAGTGTCTCCTCTCCTTTTTAAAGGAACAGTCTTTAACTTCAGTGTCCATTTACACCATTTCGGCCTGTATGTTCATGTATTTTTGGCAAATATGGTTTCACATAGCATCTGTGCTGGAAGTACTTTTGGTGACTTTACCATGCCATCATGTGAATTTTTATGTTTATGTGTCCAATTGCACCTCCAGTCCACTAGTTGGCGATGTTAGGATTTCTCTGCTAGCTGCAAACAATGGTGATGATAACTGAGTCGATATTAGTGGAGTTGGAGCTGAAAAATGTTTGTTTTTTTCTTAAATTATTACATCAGAAAAGGTGGGTGGGGCCGAATGTGCACCTACCACCAAGTCGACCAATTGCACCTTTTGTGGGGAGGTGGATCGATGTGGCTGTGCAGAGGCGTCTAACCATAAATCCGGTTTTATACATATTCGAAAATGAAAAACATGTAATTTTGATGTCTTTAAAATACACATTTAACCACATGCACTGAACATAAGATATTGGTGTTCGTCTGTAATTCATCCCAACACGAGCTTCTCCTCCTCCGACTGTTGCTCTCGGTCTTCTCCTCTGGCTCGTGTGTGGCGATAAAGGTGCCTGTATTGTGGGATCTGAGCCGGGTGGAGTGATGGGACTGCTGAGCTGGTCAATAATCTATTACGGCACGCAGCCCTCCGCAGAGTGACAAATGTCTGCGAGAGAAATGAGCCCAGAGAGGTCAGAGCTGGGCTACTGACCTCAGCCCCCCTCAGTGCAGCATGCACACACTGACTGCAGAGAAATACTCACTTTGATGGCAGGTGTGTGTGTGTGTGTGTGTGTGTACAGCTTAACACATCCTGCAGATGTGAACTCAGGCTTTGATTTGCATGATAAGCTCATTTTCCTGTTTAATTTCAGATTGGGGACTTAATGTACTGTAGGTGTGATTGGTCGTCATTCCGTCAGCAGGAGCATTCGTTACTTTAGTCTGAGATGAAGTTGTTGACAGTTTTCATGTGGATTTGAACAGTTGTATTCAAGAAATGGTTGATATTTGTATTCCCACGGTTTTTGCATTTTTGTGTACTTTCAAGTGGGATCATACGTATATTTTCCAGTTATATCAGCAATGGTTTGCAAAGATAAGTTTGAAAAATGATCTGAAGCAACTGATTTATTTATTTGTTTTTACAAATACAGCAACTCTGGACAATGTTAAGTAGTTTGTCTGTTAGCAGCTGTGGGAAACCAGGTTTCTCATGTTTACCATCAGGGACGTATCCCCTGAAAATACCACAACGTAAATTGAAAAGCAAAATACACTGTTAAAAATGACATCTGCCGGCCAAAGTATATAAATCAGAGGAGATGATTCTCCTCACAGACATCTTCCATCACTTCCATGACTCTAGTAATCTACAATCTTTCAAAGGCGCTAAATGATGTGCCGCGCTGTGTTGTCACATATTGTCACAATGACAACGTGTGACTTCCTTTGTTGCTGAGCACATTAAAAACACTGACACAGCCGTTCAGAGAGGAGTCAGTGGTCCTGGGTATTGGCAGCTCCGCTCCCCCACTGCTATAATGATAGAAATGGACTTGGACCATTTACGTATCAAATCAATATCAAATTAATTTTTTTAGCAGTGCAAGCTACACCCAGAATCACCTGTAATTAGCCCTGACAGACTCTTTTTACTCTGCTCTCATGTCACTCCCCCCCCCCCCACACACACACACACATGCTGCTCAGACCTCCACTGAAAACACCTGAAGTAGGTTAAGTAGAAACACATGGCTTGAGCCCAGTGGTGGCGTTTGTAAAATGAACTGGGTCCTGATTTAGGTAAAAGCACAATGACCCACAGGCGTCTTGTAATGAATAGTTTGTCCTCTGAGCCTCTCGTTTTCCTGCAGCCTCAGACATTTGTCATCTTCATATGAATCTCTCTGCACAGACCTGTGTATGTGGCTCATACCGACATGTTTTCTCCCCGTTTCCACTGAATAGTTACCCAGAGACAATCTCCATTGCAAATGAAGTGCACAGAGACGCCGCAGCGATCCGTCATTCTCTGAATTTATGTGGGAACTTTGACAACGTTTCTGAATCATCTCGCACCTCCACACGAGAGCAGTGGGAGGTGGGAGGCTCTTGTAGCACAGAGATGCTGCTGGAGCACAGTCATGGAAGTTCTCTGAGTGTGTCGATTTTGAGCATTTATCAGCAGAAACATAATATTCATAGTTGTGTTTTTTTATTGGAATGAACCCTTTACATTTACACCAGATATGTACATGGGTCCTCTTTCTCCTCCGAGGATGCTGCCATTGTTTTTCACAATCCAAGGACATGAGGCTAATAACAATGATGATACGAATTCTAATCATAATAATAATACTTTTCATTTTTAGGTGCCTTTCAGGACACGCAAGCTCATGTTACAAAACCACCTCTGAAATGTAAACGTCTCAAGTCGTTATTAGATAATCAGGTGGTCATACTATGGTGGCCAGTAGGTGGTGCTGCACAGTGAGTCAACCATCGCTCCCCAATTCCTTATATGATACATGGGATTGAGACAATAGGTACTAGCACACATGTGTGTACCTACAGCTACTTACCTGTTTGCTAGTTTGAAATCTACGTATGACATTAAAACACACGACATAGGTTATATTTGATATTCATAAATAAGGAATGCAGATGATCAGATCAGATGCATTCACAGAAAGAAGACCGGTGACATCGAGGTACGTGATGCATAACATCACACATATACATTCCTGTGAAGAAGTGATCAATACTGGAATCATCTGAAGCTCTCAACATCATGTTCCATGTGTTTGGTCTCATTTATTCATCCTAATATATTGAGCTGTGTATGAAGCCCCGTGTATCCGTGTCCATTGCATGGCTGTAAGTGTTTCGGAGGTTCACCCGAGGTCGGTGTGAGAGAGAGA
The DNA here is from genome assembly GCA_016785325.1 of Chascanopsetta lugubris. NCBI lineage: Eukaryota > Metazoa > Chordata > Actinopteri > Pleuronectiformes > Bothidae > Chascanopsetta > Chascanopsetta lugubris. Next base: position 57,298 of record JAFBJT010015873.1, on the reverse strand, counting down.
GAGAGAGAGAGAGAGAGAGAGAGAGAGAGAGAGAGAGAGAGAGAGAAGCAGGGCGACGATGTGTGTGTGGATGTGTTGGTGCTGACCCGTCAGCCTCTTTGTGCTCGCTGCTGCAGAAACATCTACTGTTGATCAAGTGGAAATTAAGTGCACCTGAATGACAAGGCATGCTGGGAATCTGCACACTGGCTCTGGCTTTTTAATAGACTTACACCTCATTTGGCCTCTAAAGCCTGTGAAACCTCCCATGGGATGGCCCGAGGCGAACGCACACACACACACACACACACACACACACACACACACACACACAAATGCATGCACATACAGAGAGAGGGAGAGCCGGAGTGATGCCTCGGCCAGAGGGATGTGGACTTAGCAGGATGTAGAAATGTGAGGAGAGAGAGGAGCAGAACAATTTGCTCGCAGGAGAAAGACGAGGGGACGCGGAGACAAGAGAGTCAATGATGTCCGAGACACAAATGAGATGAGAGCAGACAAAGAGAGACGAGCGTAGATAAAGGATAAAATGCCGTCTATGTCGGGGCGGCAGCGACAAAGCCTGATTAGGCCCTTTTGGTGGGGGGCGGGGGGGGGGGGGGGAAGGGGTGGGTGGGGGGGGGGGGGGTGCGGGGGGGGGGGGGGTGAACAATGCGGTTCTTCCCCTTCTCAACGACAGACCTTCCTGACTGACCCTCTAACCTCTGTCACCGGCAATACGTGTCACAGTGGCGAAGACTCCCTGTCAGATCCACCCCTCCCTCCCTCCATCACCCACCTCCCTCCCTCACCCACCTCCCTCCCTGTTACCCCAAGTCAGTCAGTTCAAGCCTGTCAGCTGACGAACCCCCGAATGATCCAGTTTCTGAACAGCAGGTGTGATACAGGCAGGTCTGATGTGTGTGGTCTGCTCATAGAACCACAGGTACAATGGCCAGAGGTTTTTTTCTAGACCTGCTACATGGCAAATAATACACTTTAGAGAGTGTTTAGCTTTATATTTGAATTTCAGAATGAACAAAAAGTAACTATGAAATGAAGCGTCAGTTTGATCAGTTTTATTTATAGGTATCTTTTGCAATACTCAAGGTCACCTGACGAAATCAGGAACCATGGATGCAGAAAGAAATTGATAAGGAGAAGATGCTTGTTTGAAGTTGGTAAGACAGTTATGTGTCTGATGTCTGCAGGGAGAGAGTTCCAGAGGTGAGGAGCTGAGCGGCTGAAGGTTCTGGAGACGCCATGTTGGTCAGACGTAGGTCCCGTGAGGTGGACGGATGAAGGGGACCGGAGCCATGGGGTGAGTGTATCGAACACACCGTTACATGAAGCGTCTGCCCTCTGTCCGCTGGTGTGTATGGAAGAAGACTAAAAGCAAAAAAGCAACAACTAAAAGCAAAATCCATTTTTCTCCCTTTTATTATGAGCAGACATTAAACGAATCATTTTACATTTAATTAAAAAAGCTCCACCAGTTCCCTCAGATATATTTTAAGACGCTTCTCCTCGCCTAAACGCTAAAAAACATTTCGTCATTATTTCTGTCGCAAATCAGTGAATTCCCGGGCGGGCGCCAGCATGAACTTTATTCCGTCTTTAAATTTAAAACCTCGTCAGATAACAGACAGTAATTCTGGGCACTTTCCGCCGCTTGGCTTTTGTATTCACTCCGCGTAGTTTGATGCAACTCCAGCAGATGGTTACATCAGAGTTAAAAATCTGCTGCGGAATGGCCGTCCCTCTATCAGAAGCTAACAGTTTACAATTAACGCGATTCTCCAGTTAAACCACATCTAATTAGCTTTTGCCTATTTTCCCCCTCTTCTCTCTCTCTCTCTCTCTCTCTCTCTCTCTCCCTTTCTCTCGCTCGCTCGCTCGTACCCTTAAAACATTCCATCTGCTGTATTTGGAGTTCCTCGCACGGAGCCGCTCGTCTATGGAGAGGACGCTGTGCGGAGCTCAGTTTATTATATTTCTCCCCACTGGCTGCTTTGCAGTCCTCTATTGTCTGGAGTGGGAGTGGGAGTGGGGGGTTATTGTCTACATATTAAGTGCGGGTCTGTGTGGGTTTCAGCAGCATCTTGACTCCCCTAAGCTGAGGAGCAGCTGAGGTTAAGTGGTCTCCTTGCTCATGGCACCCATCTTCTTCTTCACCGTGACAGCTGGGGACCAGACCGTTGCCATGGTTACACTCCCCTCCCCTCCCCTCCTCCCCTCCCCTGGACTGCTCATTTTAAGTAAACACACACACATGTGAGCTCACACTGTGTGTGTATCACTTGATAATGACTGATCTCTGATCTCTCCCTGCCCCTTTGACCGTTTCCCTGTTTCCTCCTTCCCTTTATCTTCAAAGCAGCGAAAGTAAAAAAAAAAAGAAAAAAAAAAGAAGAAACTGAATCTGAAAGTATAAAAACTCTTTCATGCACTCTGAGGTTTAATTGTTATCTATTACGGCTGATTATGAAAAATGGAAAGTCAGTTTTTGGAACAGTAAAAATAAATTTCAGTGACTGTAGATGAGCGCTTGTCTGTTTGTTTTGCCCAAATTGCAGGAGTCTGCACTGGAGGTGGAAGAATTCCAAGAGATAAGTCAGTGATCAGGAAAATCATTTCAAATATTATTTTCCAATAACACACTCCACAGGGCAACTCCTCGTGTGCCAGGCTGCAGGAGACACAGGTCTCACTCGGTGACTGAACGGACCGGAATTGAACTTTTCTCTCTGATAAATTCAAAGTTTGAGACGTTGTGGAATCCTTCATTTCAAAGAGCGGATGCAGCTGCGACAGATTTAAATGTGAAAAAAAAAGAAAATTAGAATTAAAACAGGTGATAAAAACAAGTAATTTATGAAAAGTTTTGCAACTGGAAAAATGTTCAGTTAAGGACTTATGGCTGAGTTTTGGTTTTCTGAAAGTGACATTTTGTTTTAATAGGCACTATGTCCTTGCCTGCTGAATACAATCTTATATTGGAAGCATGTATCTCTATATTGTTGTAGAACAAGATTCTTATACGGAAAAAAATCACTGTATCTTTGTTATAAATACATAGATTATCAAAGACAATATATTACAGTATAATTTCTATATAGGAATATATTGTGGAATATATTGTGAATGCCAGAAAGAGAGATCCACTCTACAGTGCTGCCTACATCATATCATCCTGCAGCTCACATCACAATAGTTTACTTTATTTTATTTTTCCTTACAAATCAGGTTCCGCACAAATAATCAGAGTTTTGATTAGATTTGAATTTCTCTGTATTAAGTCAAAGACACTGATACAAAAAAATTCTTTAAATGATCTCTGAGGAAAACTCAGTTTTACATTGAACACAATTTTCTTGTACCTCACAAAAACCAATGAGCCCTGTTGAATGTGCTTTTATTCTGAAAGGGCTGGTAAAGAATTTCAATAGAACAATCCACTTATCACTTGTTGGATCTATGTACTATCTGGGTAACACTGCTGTTAGAGAAATGCACGGTGGCTAATGTGCTGCAGCAGCCCTGTGTTACTTCTGGTCCAGGCAGGTAGATCTGCCAGTGATGTCTCCTGTCAATGAAACCACATTAACACTGTGACCACTACTGAAAAAACCAGGCTGCAAATGCAAAAAAAGACACGGTGTTGGAACAGGGCGAGTTAACGCCGAGGCCCCACCCAGGACCCCGGACCAGCAGGCTGCGATTAGAGGACATTTGTTCCACAATATTGCTGCCTCCTGGTTTCCTAAGGCTGGTGCGTTTGCACAGAAGGTGCAGGCAGATACTTGGGCGGCCGCCAAAGCCATTCCTCGCTAGCGGGCCACCTCGCTAGAGCTGCAGGTGCTGCGAAAGGCTCCCCGCTGCTTCCTAGCGTGGTCCGCGACCCTACAGGCTGATGAAACAAATGCTGGCCTAGGGAAAATAAACTTATCTCATTTGGATGACAACACGTAGCCTCAGGTGATCCTGTGTGTGCTGCACCACTTCTAAGGAACAAGTTGGATGGGGTCAGTGGCTCCTCTCCAGTGTTGTTGTGATGTACCACTGATGATAAAGGGTTCAGTGTGTCTCAGGCTTCTTTTGTTTATTAAAGGACCAGCGCAAAGGATTTAGATTCAATTCTTTCTGCATATCCATCGGAATGTATGCTAATTTAAACAATGTTTCTGTGATTTGTAAAATTACCTTAAAGGTGCAGTGTGTAAGATTGGGCAACATCTACAGGTGAGGTTGCATGTTGTATTCATCTCCTCACATTTTAGAGTAATGAAAACAGCAGGTCATGCCTTGAGGTGATTACATATTCTTGAAAATATCTGTATATAATTGTCTTGTAATTAATTTTTCTACAGAAAATGTTACACACTGCACCTTTAATGGAAAAATTGCTAGAGCATGTGCCATTTTACAGTGACGGTGTCCTTGATACAGAGGCGGCCATGTTACATCACCATGTTTCTGCAGCAGCCCAGAGTGGACAAACTTATGAGTGTAAATCATAATGGAAGGCCATAGGTCCTCCTGCATGACTGGAACTCATGGTCCGACCTAACCTCTAGATGTCACTGAATCCTATTCACTCTGCCATTAATATACGAGCGTCATTGAAAGTTAAATATTACTAATGACCGATAATGAATGAAGCTGATGACGCTTTCGCTTACCTTGCACTTTGTCGGCCTTTGGGGGTTTGGAGGGGACTGTTGGAGGTATTCTCAGTGGAGGGGCCCTCCCCTGGCTGACCCGGCCCTGACCCTGGAGGTGAACCCCATCACACAGAGGTGTTAGCGTGCCGCCCGGTGTGATGGATCACCCCGCAGATCCCTGTGATCTAACAATCACGGCCAATCATCGGCGCTCTCTCTCTGTTACTATAATGATCGGCAATGATTTGGGCCCCGAGTATTTGGATGATGGATGGAGGCTCATGCTGGGTCCTGGGAGAGAGGGAGAGAGAGAGAGGGGGGGGCCTGGAGGGGGGGGGGGGGGGGGGGGGGGGGGGGGCGAGTGAGCCACACTGGGTAGAGCCAGGACTCGATGTCTATTGACAGCGTTCAGTGGGTTGGGTAGTTGTTCACATCTTTACCATAATGAAGTGGAGATACTTAACCCTGGAGTACATGGCGCTCTCTCGATGCCTTAACACTGATGTTTAAGGTGACCCCCCTCGGGGAGACGCCCACTCATTGGCTAACCATTTTGCCAGATGATATGCAAATTCCCGTGACCTCGGATTGAGCCGGGGCGACTCCCACGCCGCTGGAGAGAGAGTGAAAAAAAAAAATCTGATGATGAACTCAGCACGACACATAAAGGAGGCTTTCATTTGAATTCCATGTTTATATTGTTATCAGTTGTTAGAGAAGGAGGGGGGTGGGTGGGTGTAGGGGGGGGGCGCCTCACTGTAACTGAGGCAATGAAAGGTAATGTATACAGAAGATCAGACATAATGCAAATACTTATGTATACAGCATGAGCTCCATTTGTATGGAAAGCAGCCGTTGTGCAGTAATAAAATGTCGGCGTCTGGCTCCCGTACTGTACATCTATATAATACATGCAGCGCCTGTGTCTGGGCCTTGGATTTGGGTAAAGGCTGTCACAAGCTCACATGAGTGCATGCATCACGGAGCAGGGGTACTCATCCAAACCCCACCCAAAAACCCAGTCCCCTGGTGCGGGGAATTACTGGGCCTCTCCCAGCTCCTGGTAACCCCTTCATTATCCACACACCAATGGGTCCGGATCAGATTCAGGCTCTCTTGCAGAAGCGGGGAGGGAGTAGGGGGGTGTGTGGGGGGGGGGGGGGGGGGGGGGGGGGGGGGGGGGGGGGGGGGGGGGGGGATGGAAATTGGGAGGCAGGGGCTGCAGTCCATGCATCTGAACAATGCCTCAATGTTTAAGAAATGGCCTCCTGGATGGGAAGTGATAGGGTTCAGCCACGGAGGAGGAGGAGGAGGAGGAGGAGGAGGCTTCCTTGTTTTCATATGTGAGAGTGGAGGGGTACTTTTGGATTTGTGACAGTTTGATTATTATGTGCTTAATTAGCTCAGCCACAAAAAATGATATATTTTTTTTCTTATTTCATTCTTTATTTTTTTAAATATGAAAATAGATATTCAAGAGGGCGGCGGTGGCTCAGTTGGTGGAGCAGTGGCCTCTGGGAACTCCGGGAGCCGGTTCGAACCCAACATGCTCGGGTAGAAACACCCTGCCACGCGATTATTGGATAAGCGGACGAAGACGACCCGACATGACAGAAATAGATATTCAGCGCTACACTTTGCGTTTGCTGCGTCTTGCGGCCGCCTCTCGCTCTCGATGTCCTCTATTCATTTTTGAATTAACCTCCTAATGGATCTCATCTGTCCAGAGCCACGCAGCCTATTAACTGAAGCCCTGCTCTCATCCAGGGTCCCTGCCACCGAGGGGCCGTGGACCCCACCCGCACCGACCTGTCTCCGGCTGGCCGTCACGCACACGGGTTGGGGGGGGGGGGTGTGACGGTGGCGGTGGGGGCCTCGCACATCAGGAAACAAAAATTAAAGGTTGGGCTAACAAAAGGATTTCATTATATATAGTTAATTACTTACCGGCCCTTTGCGAACTGGAGAATTAGGAGGCTTTAATTGCTCTTTCACCTGGGTCCTGGTGTGAGCGCCAGAAACTGGGCGATCAGCCTGATTTGTTAGAAATGAGCTGCCATGGGACGGGGTGGAGGTTCCATCACCCAAAGGTGAGGTGGAGGAGTGTGTGTGTGTGTGTGTGTGTGTGGGTGTGTGTGTGTGGTGAGAGGTTCCTGACTGTGTGTGAATGAATGGAACTCAACAGCATCATTTCCCAGAATGCACAGCAACATTTTCCTCTGGTCAAAGAGAATCCACAAAGGAACAGAACATTAAAGGCTCTCTCTCTCTCTCTCTCTCTCTCTCTCTCTATCTCTTGCTCTCTCTCTCTCTGTCCCCCTTCACCCCCCCTTTTTTTTTGAATGGAGGCTCCAACACGCCGCCTCCCTCAGGATGTGATCGCAGCCCTGGGATTTGAACACCAGTTTTTACAGAAGCAATTAGCATATTCCTGTATTAAAGGAGGGGAGCGTGACAGTGTTTTCCAGCATGTCAGTATGTATCATTAAAAGGCATATTTTAATTAGAGACATGTTAGTTCGTTACACTAAATGGATTAACACTGCCTGTCAAGGGTAGAGATATGTTTTACATTTCAGTCCACTGGGGAACAAGGTCTCAATTTAACCAGACGTCTTCAGTTCAGATGCCTCTTGTTAGTGGCCACTCACAAATGGCACTTAGAAATACTTGAGGATGCTGTATCACGCCGCCGCTGCTTTTATGTAACGGAGTGTAAGGAATCAATTATTAGATCGCGGCCGTTCACAGGCTGCAATCTGGAAACTGTGTCTGCACAGAGATTCGGACAGTTCCTAAAGTGTGTTTTGAAGAAAAAGACCAACTTGAACTCAGTTAGGTTTAGCTTTACATTCGGTCTGTCTGAGGCTCCATCCAAGCTCCTGCGCATCAACATCTTTAACCATGACATTCACACTACAACAAAGATGGAGAAGGGTTTTGTTCGTGTGGATGGTTCGAAGCACAAACACTAGCATTGGAGCAAGATAGTCCGTTATTATTTTTCTATTCTTTAATTTGATCCTCTGTTGTATAGGTGATTAGGATTTTGACTCCGCCCCTTAAGCCCAAATGGTATCATTACATCACGTTTTACAGGAGTAGACAAAGTATACAGCATCATAATCCTGCTGAGCCAGGAGCTGAATCGAAAGGCAAGCAAACAATCAACTGATATTTAATTCATTTGAACTCGGTCATTGAAATATTTTCTTTTTTGATTGATAGGTTTTTTTTTTTTATCATCTTTAACTATTATCAATTGTGAAATTGCCTTGTTTCTATCACATGACTCCTTTCTGGACGAAGACATCTGATGTCAGCCTTTGCCACCACTGTAGAATGCGACATAGACTTCTGGTTCTACGTTTCACAACGATACTCTTTGTATGGACGTAACGATAGAGTTGTTGTTTTCAGCTGTGTTAGTATGGACGGGGATTAGAACCAAAATGTCACCATGTTGTCGTAGATTTGAAATCCTCGTTCAAACAACAGTGGAGTGGAGTGGTCGTGTCCTCAGCCCACGTTCCTCCCTCCCAAAGTTTATGAGCAGGGCTTTGAAAGTGAGGAGCTGGACAGTCGACTTTCTGACGATGCAGCAGAGTGGAGGTTCTGCATGAGCGTTTGGATCAAAGAGTGGTTATCTCTCCTATTGAGCTGTTCTCACCTCTGTCTTCTCTCATTATGGGCTGGACAACCAGAATTTCCCTTCATTAATCAGAACCCAATGGCCCCCCGCGGTGGGTGGGGTGGACGGGGGGAGGGGGTCAACACACGTCACACTCCCCTAAAATGCCAAAATGCACAAAAACCAAGTGCGGAAATAAATAGATAAAAAAAGGAGAAGAAGAAAAGAGACAAGCATCTCCTGAATGTCATAGATGTCTGAGAATTGATTTCTTCCCTGTTAGTGGGAGAAACGACTGCTTAGCCAGAGCTTCTCCTAAATTACATTCACCTTGTGTGTGTAGTCAGCGATCGGTCAGCAACTTGAGCCGCTTGTGAAGTAAGCACATATTCATATAGACGAGCTTTTTTTTTTTTTTTCTGCTGTGAATGAAATAATCCTCTCGCCTGAGCTTCGAGAGCAAAGCTCTACATACATTTACACAAGTCGCCTCCACACCTACGTGAACAAAGGGGCCGGTGTGGGAGAATGTGCAGGGTTTCTGCAAAGACGGCGCTTGGAGGATAGTTAGTGGGACGTGAACCCTGCAGCTGTGTTTCTACATTGGCCCCACACCTGCTGTGCCAACAACACTCCTGCCCGGATTAGATCCAAGAGGATTTGCAGCCTCCAGGAATCAGGGGGAAAAAAAGGCGCCCTTATTCTCGACACTTTCCTGAAGTTCCCGTCGAAAGACGAGATGAATTCAGACTTGTGTAAATACCAACAACGGACACACTCCGATACGTAATTCGCAGATTAGGCGAAGCCCCGCCCCTTTGCCGTGTCATTTCCTGTCGGACTACCATCGGTGGTGCATCATCCCTCCTCTGACTGTCACTTAGCCCCCCGTCGAGGTGTGACGTCCTGCCCTACTTTGCCGGCTCTTGATTAAAATGTTGACTTTTTGCTGGGTAATAACCTGATTAATGTAATTGAATGTAAAAGGGCGTAGCTCAGCAGCACTGCTGATCACTGGAGATGGATTAGGAGAGAAGGCTTTCAAATTGAATACAGTTCTCCCTCCTCAGCTTGTTAATTGTGCCGTTTACCACTACCTGAGTCAGTGACCACTGCTATTTAGTCTCTCTAATGATGATGCACAGTCCGACCCAACCACAGATAATTAAAAAAGCCTTCCCCGCAGTAGCAGCAAGCCCCCTCCCCCCTTCCCGCCCCCCTCTGTCTCCAGTTTGGTGTTGCATTGACAAGCCACATGGAGGCGAGATATTGAGCTGTCCGCTTCAAGGAGTCTTGGCCGCAGGACCATGTTAGACCTCTAACAACTGGTGTGTTCTGTGTTTCTCAGCAGGAAAGTTGGCTGTGGAGACCCGACGTGCGCAAAAGTCTCAGGTTTTAGAAACTTCTCCGCGTTCGCACCACGCCGCTGCTGCGCGAGCTGCTGGTATCTGAAGGCAGAACCATTCCTTCGCTAAGCCTCAGAAATAATTGCTTTCCAATTGGAAGTTTAAATGGTGCTTTATTGAATCCCTTTGTATCGGAGCTGTTTTACCTCGGCTGCAGGGATCGGACAGTTCTCCCCCCCGTTCATTATTGACACACCGGTCTCACAGAGACCACACTTTCAGACGTGAACTCCGAAGAACGTCAGGAGAATTGGTTATGTGCAGACTTCGGCGTCGGTACCTGCATCACATGCCAGGTTCATAACCTCCTTCCTGTTTAATGTCAGAGTCAGGTGATGTAGTTTATGGGAAGTAAGAGACAACGGTTCATACGTTATTAGACGTGTCTCTCTGTTGCCTTGTTTTCTCGTAGGCTGCCATGTTGCAACTCTAACCCTTTGTAAACCTGACATGAAGCCGCGTGTGTCGGACCAATTACAAACAGCTCTCTGGGTTTTTCTGTGGTGAAGAAGAAGAAGAAGAAGAAGAAGTAAACTGTGATCTCCAGACATGGTGGCAAGAACAGGAAAGAAAAGATGTGGTGAATCAAGAGGATAGGGCGAAATGCTAGCTCCACCTGCGCTACATCATTTGTCTCACGATCACTAAGTTGAACTTTAATGTTGGGAAAACAATGAGAACAACATACTGGTGGAAACTAGTCACTTTTGATCAATTTGATTCATTGAATCATCTTACTGTAACTGTTGCGGTCTGAAAGTTCAGAACCCAAAATAATCATTTACACATTTGCATAAAACATCAAATACTTTATGATCTCAGCTGTTTATAATGAAATAAGGATCATTAGGGTTTGAGTGGTTAAAGGTATGTGGAGTGTGCAATCAAGGAGTGTAGGATTCTGTGGCATCTGGTGGTGGACTTGCTCATTGTGGCTAATTATTATGTTCTATCCATTTTTTTACCATTAGAAATATAAATAATGTAACTTTAATGCTACAGAGTAAACATTGATGACGGGTCATCAGTTGTTTTTACCGTCACAGCAGATCTGTGAGGCCCATATGATTTTATTGAAATGGTCTTCCATTGATACTTGGTTCTGTTCAATGCATAGTTCCTCTGTATGGACACCACAGATATTATATATGTAAAACTCCCTCTGAGTTGCAAAATAATTGGGCTCTATGTGTTTTTTTTTCTTATATGGAAAAACTCCATGAGGTCAAGTGGAGAGCATCCATGCACACTTTCCCCCAATCAATTTCTTCTTTATCAAATTAAAGGTTTCCTTTAAAAAAAAAAAAAAAAGAACTTCCTGTTGAAGCAGCTGTAGAGTGAGGAGCATTTTAAGGGCAGAAGGAGAGAGGGGAAAAAAAAAAAACTCTGTGAATTTTACACAGCTTGCAGTCTTGAGCTAGTGCTGAAATAATTAGGGGAGAGGAGTCCTCGGCTCGCGCAAACTTCCTTCCACCGCCGCAGAACAAAATAATAAAGAGAATGTGTGTGAGACAAAGGCAAGAGACCCCCATGGTGCCTGGGTCTCTGCTTCCTGTCAGGAGTATTCCTGCGGGGTTTCACATGACAAAACGCAGAAAGTTGTTTTGTCCCCATGCCTGTCACGATACACCCTCATAACCGCAGCTGTGTGTTTATGTGTGTGCGCGCGCGCATGTGTGTGTGTGTGTGTGTGTGTGACTGTGCTTTTCTTTTTTTGTGCTGGCATGTTGTCTCGCTGTCTTCCCTGTCAGCTCAGAGCCTGGCACCTGCTCTCATGTTCCTAATTAGTCTCATTTAATTAATTATATTCCACATCTCCCCCTCATTCACATGCATTTAATTGTACTTCCCGCGTTTTCCTTCTTCTTTTAATACAAATGCAGAACACGGCTCCGAGCGGGACTGTGGCGGTAAAGAGGCCGCCCTCGGCTTGAGCGGAGCAACCTTCACGTGCGGAACAGTGACGGGCAAAAGGTGCCAAACGAAAACTTCCCCGAGTTGACCGCCGCGTTATTATTCCGTCAAAACGCGACGGTTAGTGTTTTCATTGGCGCTGACACGTGGCTGACTCACAGACAGAGCCCCTTCGCTAGGCTGCAGGAAAACAAGTCAAGTTCTCAAGCGTGGTGAGTAAACAGAAATCAGGAAAGCACTTTACCTGTGACAGTTGGCCTAAGCACCTTTCTTCTCCGTTAGCTCCTCTGTTCCATTTGTCAGCTTCACTTGGCTCGCGTGCCACCGCTGTCTATTAGGTGTAATTTCACCGTGCTTAGCTCTACAGTAAGAACGAGTGGAGTGGGGGATGAGACGCGGGGAAAGAGAGAGAGAGAGAGAGAGAGAGAGTCCACGGGGGGAGTATATGAGTCCGAGGAGTAATTACTCATCGTTTGGGCCCCCGGAAATTAAAGGTCCAGTGTGTAAGGTCCAGTGTGTAAGGTTTAGGTGAGATGGCTCCATATTGGCACAGTGGGATAGAAATAACAAGCGGGATGTTGTTGTTGTTTTTTTAAAGGTGTGTGCTTCATATGAGAGAAAAAGTAGTTTAAGAGGTTGGGTGTGTATGGTTTCGGTGATCCATCGGCAATGGAGTCCAAACAATTTCTACCGATGTTTTCATCTGGATTAGTCACTTGAAGGTAAAAATCGTTGTTTTTATTTCCTTGGAAATCGCAGGTCCCCTCTGTGGAGGCGGCCATGTTGCATTTCATATGCCATCAGTTGTTAAATGTCAACAATCCCCCACACTGTACCTTTAAAGCTATACATGAGGAATAGTAGTTTTAAAGGTGTGTATGATTTAGGTGAAATGATTGCCATTGGCAGAAATAGCATACAGACCATTTATACTGAATCAATTGTTGTTTACATATATTTGGAAAGAGTGGTTCCGCTCTATGGAGGCGGCCATGTTGCATTGCTTTGTTTTTACAGTAGCCCACAATGGATAGATGAGACACCTTTTGAGTTTCAGTGATAACGTAAGGCTCCCATCAGTTATCCCATGTCCTTGCAACTTCACCAGTCCATGTAACCCAACCCCCCCCCCACTGCACCTTTAAAAGGCTTAAATGAGATGCCCCGGACCTATTGTCAGTGAAAAACACATCCTTTGAATCACCCTTGCGTTGCATGAGGTGTGAGGATTCCTCAAAACCCCCCGTGACGTGACGAGGAGGGCATCCAAGGTACACGAGCCCAGGGACGAAGAGTGGAAACAGCATCGGGTTTCACTTCCTGATGTCAGCGGAGAGCGGCGGCCGCTCGCAGGCAGCCTCCCAGCTGCCCCTCATCCCGTGTTTTCCACTACAGGATCCCGGCCGCAGAAGAAAAGGTGGCGTGAATAATTCAGGGCCGGGGCGAACACCACCCAACGCCGCCACAAAAGACAAGATCAAACTTTTGGCAGCGCCGGCGCCGTTGCGGGCCGATAGTGTTTCCCCCAGCGCCGCGCGCTGCACGTTGACCATATGGACATCATAATCACCCCTGGGATGAATTAGCAGATTCTTGATCCGGAGCCCAAAATCACACGACACCTTAATTAGCTGGCGTCGATGGCGCCCTTCACGCCGCTAATTTGTCACCAGTGGCCAAAGCGGCGCCTGGCAAACGCGGGGTTTCGTCGGCGCCGCTAAGAAAACAAAGATGGAGCCTTTGCAACGTTTTGACAGAAGTTTTTATTTTTACCTCGTGTTACATCGCGGATAATAACGAGGGACTAAGCACGCGCTTGTTTTGGGTGTTTTGAAGAACAGATGCGGGCATCATTAAACCATTTCACCACTGACGTGCAGTTCCCCAATAAGGTGTAAATAATTGCCGCCCCTCCTCGGGAGGAAGCGGCGAGTTGAAAAGGTCAGACATGTTCTGCATGCCGACTCCAAAGTGGTTTATTAGCATCCCGGCGACATATTCCGGAGATCGTCTGAGACATAATTACCTGGATAAGGTACAGATGAATACTGTATTTGGGGAGGGGGGGGCGGCGGAGGGGGGTGTGGGGGGGGTAGAGAAGGCAAGGTTGGCTGGATATTGGCTTTGTCTCCATTAACCTGGAGCACGGTGTTAAAGGATCTGTTTGTGGAGAGGAAATGACAGGGAGCCCGGCTGACAGGGCCGGACCCAGACAGTTAAAGGCCCCTCGCTGCATAGGATAATTAATAAATAAAATACCAGGGGAGCCCCTGCCATGCCTCCGTCTATGACAGGGGCTGTCTCCAGTGCGCTAAAGCATTAAATGACCAATTTCTGTCAGACTAACTTCCACCACACTCTCTCCCTCCCCCCCACCCTCTCTCTCTCTCTCTCTCTCTCCCTCCCTCTCTCTCTCTTCCCGCCTGCCCTCTCGTCTCTCCGCCGCGCTCTCGCCCTCCTCTCCCTTGTTCCCTCGCTCGCCTCCTCGTTTTCTGAAGTGGGGCTACTTTGCTCTCTTTGCAGCGAGTTTTTCAGCGACTGATGGCTCTAGTTCATTTCTGCTGAATTAATTGGTCCCTGAATGAATTCTGTTGACAGGGCAATTCATCATGTGTTTGGCCTGACAGTGACTGGGGTGTTGGGTAGGGGAGGAGACGGAGGCGTCGGGGGGGGGGGGGGGGGTGGGGGGGGGGCGGGGGGGGGGGGGGGGGGGGGGGGGGGGGGGGGGGGGGGGGGGGGGGGGGGGGGGGGGGGGGGGGGGGGGGGGGGGGTTGGTGATGTTGGAAGCCAGTCAGAGGTGGTGGGGGTGGCCTCCCACTTTTCTTTGCCTCGTCTCTTCTCCTTCGTATACGTCCTGGCGGAGCTGCAGAGCGGCTGCGTGCTCTTGTTGAACAGTTTTACCAAAACAGTTGGGACTCAAACAAACCCCCCCCCCCCCCCCCCCCCAAAACACCCCCCCCCCCCCCCACCCCCACTTACACAAACTGCAGCCCCCCCACCCCCTCCTCCTCCCTCTCTCCTGCAGGCTTCTGTCAGACTGAAGACCTTCTCTCAGCTTGAAAGGGGCACACAGGTCAGTGCTACCCCATTTTACCCGCTTTGGCCTTTTGTTATGCCCCAGCACACTTCCTCCTGCCCCTCCCCTCCCCCTCGACGTGTCCAAGCACAAACACGGGGAGGGGGGGGGAGACCATCGCCATCCCTCACCTCGCAGCTCCGCGCCTCTGCTGCAGAGTGACATAATCAGGTAGCGAGGCATATTTAGTGCTTAATTACACAATGTGTCGCACAATGGCCATTCAAAGTGGTAATTTAGCTCCTGAAGGGAAATTGCTCGGCGCTGGTGACTGATCTAACAGGGATGGGGACGGTGTAATAGCACATAGCTGGCAGATGAGGCCTGGGTCGAGAGAAGCACAGCGATTGCATTTCGGCAGACAGCTCCGCGCCTGCTCGTTATTCTAATTGCGAGCGCGGCGGCGGCGGCGGCGGCGCAGGATGCACACGGAGCCCGGGCACCGTGTGAGCTTGAACATGGCGGAAAACCTCTTTAGGCCGCGTTGAGTCAATCAATGCTCACTCATTACAAACATCACAAAGTCGTGTTCTTGTCGCCTGGATGGTCCCGGCCGCCGACAGTGAAAATAACCTCCTAATCATCGTTCTGTCAGGATCGGGATCACGAGGGACTGAACCCTCCGACTCGCCCGCCACACCGGCATCAGGCAAGGATGAGATGATGAATTCTTTTCATGAGGCCGCTCCGAGTTCGTATCCGTCCCGAGTGAAATATGTTGGATTCCGAGGTAAAATACCTCTTTTTAACCAGCCGGCGCAGGAAGCGGCCTCCCGTTTTCAGCCCCGGACCGCTTCACCTCGCCGTCTCCTCCCAACGTAAACCCATTTGGGATTAGCGGAGTTAACGAAGGCGGCGCAGGGAACAATGCCGCACCCGTGCAGCCACTAATTAAAGCCTCTTCTAATGAGGGCTCGTTGATTGACACGGCAGCGTTGGCCTCTCCCCTCGCCACCCT